>CAKJTW010000002.1:21800000-22010000 GCA_917880005.1 Nanger dama
ATCTCTTGAAGAATTTCCACGGTTTGTTGTGTTCCACACAAAGGCTTTGGCATAGTCAATAAAGCAGAGCTAGATATTTTTCTGGAACTCTCTTGCTTTTTCCATGATCCAGCAGATGTTGGCAATTTGATCTCTGGTTCCTCTGCCTTTTCTAAAACCAGCTTGAACATCTGGAAGTTCACAGTTCATGTGCTGTTGAAGCCTGGCTTGGAGAATTTTGAGCATTGATTTACTAGCATGTGAAATGAGTGCAACTGTGCGGTAGTTTGAGCATTCTTTGGCATTGCCTTTCTTTGGGACTGGGATGAAAACTGACCTTTTCCAATCCTGTGGCCACTGCCGAGTTTTCCGAATTTGCTGGCATATGGAGTGCAGCACTTTCACAGCATCATCTTTTAGGATTTGAAACAGCTCAACTGGAATTCCATCACCTCCACTAGCTTTGTTCGTATTGATGCTTCCTTGGGCCCACTTGACTTTGTATTCCAGGATGTCTGGCTCTAGGTGAATGATCACACCATCGTGGTTATCTGGGTCAAGAAGGTCTTTTTTGTACAGTTCTGTGTATTCTTGCCACCTCTTCTTAATATCTTCTGCTTTTGCTAGTTTCATACCATTTCTGTTCTTTATTATGCCCATTTTTGCATGAAATGTTCCCTTGGTAATGTTAATTTTCTTGAAGAGATATCTGGTATTTCCCATTGTATTGTTTTCCTCTCTTTCTTTTTATTGATCACTGAAGAATGCTTTCTTATCTCTCCTTGCTATTCTTTGGAACTCTGCATTCAAATGGGCATAACTTTCCTTTTCTCCTTTGCCTTTCACTTTTCTTTTCTCAGCTATTTGTAAGGCTTCGTCAGACAACCATTTTGTGTTCTTGCATTTCTTTTTCCTAAGAATGGTCTTGATCACTATCCTTCAGACTTTGCTCAAATTCATGCTCATTGAGTCAGTAATGCTATCTCACCATCTGATCCTCTGCCACCCCCCTTCCTCGTTTTGAGAGAATTAATTCCTAGGCAGATTGATAAGAAGTCCCGGAGTCCCTGAGAAGAGAGGAGCCTGGGGTTGTCAGGTAGGTGCTAGGGGTCTGGAATTCTCAAGGAGGAGGAAAAGACAAACTTCTTTTTTTTTTTCTACATCCCTTAGTCTTCTTAGTCACATAAAACATCTTTTTCTTTAAGCCCAGAGCTGATGATTACACAATAAACAGCTCAGTTTAAACTCTGTGCTAGGGATTACATAACAGCAATGCATCCTGCTTGAGGACAATTTCTCCTTCCTAAAAACCTTCTGACTAATCCTGATATTTTAAAGTGTATACTATGGGAGTGAGTCTGGTAGGATCTTTCTGTTGTTAAGTTCTGATACTGTTATCCTAAAATGTAAGTTGTGGGAGTGGGTCTGGTAAAATTTTTACAGCCTTGAGACATTCTTTTGATTTTTTGTAATAACTAATTTAAGAGTATATAATTCCCTTGCTAAAGACAAGCAAGTGGGGCACTCTCTGCCCCTCTTCTGATGTCTGTGTCAGAAGCACTCTGTCTTTTTTCATCATAATAAAATTTCTGCCATACAAGAGCCCTGAGTGGTCAAGCCTGGTCCCTGGTCCTGAAGCTAAACCTTCTTTTTCAGAGATCACAAATCTGACATCATTCACTGTAAGCTATCACTTTTGCCTTCAGTCTTTGCTGTCAATCAGGATATGTTCCCGTGAGTTAGCTCTTTGCATCAAGTGGCCCAAAGTACTGAAGCTTCAGCTTCAGCATCAGTCCTTCAAGTGAATACTCAGGGATGATTTCCTTTAGGATTGACTAGTCTGATCTCCTTGCAGTCCAAGGCACTCTCAAGAGTCTTCTCCAGCACCACAATTTGAAAGCATGAATTCTTTGGCACTCAATCTTCTTTATGGTCCAACTCTCACATACGTACATGACTACTGGAAAAACTATAGCTTTGACTATACTGACCTTTGTCAGCAAAGTAATGTCTCTGCTTTTTAATGTGATGACCAGGTTTGTAATTAGAGGAGGAAATGACAACCTACTCCAGTGTTTTTGCCCAGAGAATCCCATGGACAGAGGAGCCTTGAGGTCTACAGTCCATGGGGTCGCAAAGAGTAGGGCACAGCTAAGGTTACTGAGCATGCAGGTTTGTCATAGCTCTTCTTCCAAGGAGTAAGCATCTTTTAATTTCATTGTTGCAATCACCATCTGCAGTGATTTTGAAGCCCAATAAAATAAAATCAGATTTTATTTTTTTCTCTCCTATTTGCCATGAAGTAATGGAACCAGATGCCATGATCTAAGTTTTCTGAATGTTGAGTTTGAAGCCAGCTTTTTCACTTTCTTCTTTCAAACAAATTAAGAGTCTCTTGATTACCTCTTTATTTTCTGTCATTAGAATGGTATCATCTTCATATCTGGCGTTGTTGATATTTCTTGCAGAAATCTTGAATCCAGCTTATGATTCATCCTCCCTGGCATTTTCCATGATATACTCTGCATAGAAGTTAAATAAGGAAGATGACAATATACAGCCTTGTCATACTTCTTTCCCAATTTGGAACCAGTCAGTTGTTCCATGTCCAGCTCTAACTGTTGCTCTTTGACCTGCATACATGTTTCTCCAGAAGACAGATAAGGTGGTCTTTTATTCCCATTTCTTTTAGAATTTTCCACAGTTTATTGTGATCCACACAGTCAAAGACTTTGGTGTAGTCAGGGAAGCAGAAGGAGATGTTTTTATGGAACTCTCTTGCTTTC
Organism: Nanger dama; assembly: GCA_917880005.1. NCBI lineage: Eukaryota > Metazoa > Chordata > Mammalia > Artiodactyla > Bovidae > Nanger > Nanger dama. Next base: position 21,802,766 of record CAKJTW010000002.1, read on the forward strand.
CATGATCCAACAAATGTGGCAACTTGATCTCTGGTTCCTCCACCTCTTTGAAACCCAACTTGTACATCTGGAAGTTCTCGGTCCACATACTGCTAAAGCCTAGCTTGAAGGATTTTAAGCATAACCCTACTAGCAGGTGAAATGAGTACAACTGTGTAGTGGTTTCAACATTCTTTGGCATTATCCTTCTTTGGGAATGGAATGAAAGCTGACCTTTTCCAGTCCTGTGGCCACTGTGTTTTCCAAATTTGCTGACATATTGAGTGCAGCACTTTCACAGCATCATCTTTTAGGATTTGAAATAGCTCAGCTGGAATTCCATCATCCTCACTAGCTTGTTTGAGGTAATGCTTCCTAAGGCCCACTTGACTTCAGACTCCATGATGTCAGCTCTAGGTGAGTGACCACACCTTCGTGGTTATCTGAGGTCATTAAGACATTTCTTGTATAGTTCTTCTGTGTATTCTTGCCTTCTTTTCTTAATCTTTTCTGCTTCTGTTAGGTTCTTGCCATTTCTGTCCTTTATCCTACCCATTCTTTCATGAAATATTCCCTTGATATATCCAGTTTTCTATAAGAGATCTCTAGTCTTTCCCATTCTGTTGTTTTCCTCTATTTTGTTTTATTGTTCATTTAAGAAGATCTTCTTATCTCTCTTTGCTATTCGCTGGAACTCTGCATTCAGTTGGGTGTATCTTTCCCTTTCTCCCTTGCCTTTGGCTTCTCTCAGTTATTTGTAAAGTCTTCACTCTGTCCACCAGATCTAATCCCTTGAATCTGTTCACCACCTCCAGTGTATAATCATGGGGTATTTGATTTAAATCATATCTGAATGGTCTAGATTTCCCTACTTTCTTCAATTTAAGCCTGAAATTTTCAATAGAGGGGTCATCATCTGAGCCACAGTCAGCTTCTGGTCTTGTTTTTGCTGACTGTATAGAGTTTCTCCATCTTTGGCTGCTAAGAACATGCTCTGATTTTGGTATTGGCCATCTGGTGATGTCCATGTGTAGAGTTTTCTCTTGGGTTGTTGGAAGAGGGTGTTTGCTATGACCAGCATGTTCTCTTGGCAAAAATATTTTACCCTTTGCCCTGCTTCATTTTGTACTCCCAGGCCAAACTTTCCTGTTATTCCAGGTTTCTCTCGACTTCCCACTTTTGCATTCCAGTCCCCTATGATGAAAAGGACTTTTTTGTTGTTGTTTTTTTTTTGGTGTTAGTTCTAGAAGATCTTATTGGTCTCCAAAGAACCATTCAACTTCAGCATCTTTGGCATTAGAGGTTGGGACATAGACTTGGATTACTGTGATACTGAACGGTTTACTTTGAAGATGAACTGAGATAATTCTATTGTTTTTGAGATGGAACCCAAGTACTGCATTTCAACTCTTTTGTTGACTATGAAGGCAACTCCATTTCTTCTAAGGGATTCTTGCCCACAGTAGTAGATAAAATTGCCATCTGAATTAAATTTTCCCATTCCATTCCATTTTAGTTCACTGATTCCTAAGCCGCTGATGTTCACTCTTGCCATCTCCCGCTTGACTACATACACTTTGCCTTGATTCATGGCCCGAGCATTCCAGGTTCCTATGCATAGGACTTCATTGTCACCACCAGACACATCCAGAACTAGTGTCATTTCTGCTTGGGCTAGCTGCTTCATTCTTTCTGGAGCTATTAATAAATGCCCTCCACTCTTTTCCAGCAGCATGCTGAACACCTTCTCACCTGGAGTGCTCATCTTGTGGTGTCATATCTTTTTGTCTTTTCATAATATCCATGGATTTCTCTAGGCAAGAATACTGGAACAGGTCACCATTTCCTCCTCCACTGGACTACATTTTCTCAGATCTCTTTACTATGACCATCCCTCTTGGGTGGCCCTGCACAGCATGACTCATCAGTTCAGTTCAATCGCTCAGTCGTATCCGACTCTTTGTGACCACATGAATCGCAGCGCGCCAGGCCTCCCTGTCCATCACCATCACCCAGAGTTCACTCAGACTCACGTCCATCAACTCAGTGATGCCATCCAGCCATCTCATCCTCTGTCGTCCCCTTCTCCTCCTGCCCACAATCCTTCCCAGCATCAGAGTCTTTTCCAATGAGTTAACTCTTCGCATGAGGTGGCCATTTTACTGGAGTTTCAGCTTCAGCATCATTCCTTCCAAGGAAATCCCAGGGTTGATCTCCTTTAGAATGGACTGGTTGGATCTCCTTGCAGTCCAAGGGACTCTCAAGAGTCTTCTCCAACACCACAGTTCAAAGCATCAATTCTTCAGCACTCAGCCTTCTTCACAGTCCAACTCTCACATCCATACATGACCACAGGAAAAACCGTAGCCTTGACTAGATGGACCTTAGTCGGCAAAGTAATGTCTCTGCTTTTGAATATGCTATCTAGGTTGGTCATAACTTTTCTTCCAAGGAGTAAGCATCTTTTAATTTCACAGCTGCAGTCACCATCTGCAGTGATTTTGGAGCCCCAAAAATAAAGTCTGACACTGTTTCCACTGTTTCCCCATCTATTTCCCATGAGTGATGGGACCAGATCCCATGATCTTCGTTTTCTGAATGTTGAGCTTTAAGCCAATATTTTGCTTTCCTCTTTCACTTCCATCAAGAGGCTTTTCAGTTCCTCTTCACTTTCTGCTACAAGGGTGGTGTCATCTGCATATCTGAGATTATTGATATTTCTCCTGGCAATCTTGATTCCAGCTTGTGTTTCTTCCAGCCCAGTGTTTCTCATGATGTTCTCTGCGTAGAAGTTAAATAAGCAAGATGACAATATGCAGTTTTCCTATTTGGAACCAGTCTGTTGTTCCATGTCTAGTTCTAACTGTTGTTTCCTGACCTGCATACAGATTTCTCAAGAGGCAGGTCAGGTGGTCTGGTATTCCCATCTCTTTCAGAATCTTCCACAGTTTATTGTGCTCCACACAGTCAAAGGCTTTGGCATAGTCAATAGAGCAGAGCTAGATATTTTTCTGGAACTCTCTTGCTTTTTCCATGATCCAGTGGATGTTGGCAATTTGATCTCTGGTTCCTCTGCCTTTTCTAAAACCAGCTTGAACATCAGGAAGTTCACAGTTCACGTATTGCTGAAGCCTGGCTTGGAGAATTTTAAGCATTACTTTACTAACATGTGAGATGAGTATAATTGTGTGGTAGTTTGAGCACTCTTTGGCATTGCCTTTCTTTGGAATTGGGATGAAACCTGATGTTTTCCAGTCCTGTGGCCACTGCTGAGTTTTCCAAATTTGCTGGCATATTGAGTGCAGCACTTTCACAGCATCATCTTTCAGGATTTGAAACAGCTCTACTGGAATTCCATCATCTCTGCTATTTTTGTTTGAAGTGATGCTTTCTAAGGCCCACTTGACTTCACATTCCAAGATGTCTGGCTCTTGCTTAGTGATCACATAGCTTCGTTTATTTATGCAAACCACTATACCCACAAGGCTGTGATCCATGAAGGGGATTAAATAACTTGGCTTTGCCCAAAGAGGTCTAGCATATTTACCCAGCCCTTGGGAGAAAATCTTTAGTCCTTAAAGTTCTCTCAGTGATTGGAGCCTCTTTGTTATTCATAATTGGCTCCTCTAAGGATATTTGGTAGTTTCTGCTAATGAAGTGACGCATGGTGAAGCACTCTGGCCAGCTGATATTAGCCTGACCACTGAAGAAAGGGATGGCTGGATGGCTAGAAACCAAGCCCCATCACATGGACAATCTATCAATCAAGTATGCCTATGTAGTGAAAGTGAAGCCGCTCAGTCATGTCCGACTCTTTGCAACCCCATGGACTGCAGCCTGCCAGGCTCCTCCGTCCATGGGATTTTCCAGGCAAGAGTACTGGAGTGGGGTGCCATTGCCTTCTACAGGGGATCTTTCCAACCCAGGGATCAAACCCAGGTCTTCCACATTGCAGGCAGACACTTTAAACCTCTGAGCCACCAGGGAAGGTGGCTATGTAAGGAAGCGTCAATAAAAATACTGAATACCAAAGCCTGAATGAGCTTCCCAGATTAACAATACTCTTTGCACATTGTCAAATATTGAAAGCAGGAGAGTAAAGTGACGAGAACAATAGAAGTTTCAAGTGCACAACACTCTTAGACTCTAAAAACAAAACAGAAAGACATCTTACATAAATAGTACCAATATGGGGAAGTGTTTATTAGGAGTCACACTCAAGGAATAAAAACATTTCTTAATATCACAAATTAGTAGGTGTTATAGCTAAGAAGAGGTGGCAAGAATACACAGAAGAACTGTAAAAAAAAGATCTTCACAACCCAGGTAATCATGATGGTGTGATTACTCATCTAGAGCCAGACATCTTGGAATGTGAAGTCAAATGGGCCTTAGAAAGCATCACTACGAACAAAGCTAGTGGAGGTGATGGAATTCCAGTGGAGCTGTTTCAAATCCTGAAAGATGATGCTGTGAAAGTGCTGCACTCAATATGCCAGCAAATTTGGAAAACTCAGCAGTGGCCACAGGACTGGAAAACATCAGGTTTCATTCCAATTCCAAAGAAAGGCAATGCCAAAGAGTGCTCAAACTACCACACAATTATACTCATCTCACATGTTAGTAAAGTAATGCTCAAAATTCTCCAAGCCAGGCTTCAGCAATACGTGAACTGTGAACTTCCTGATGTTCAAGCTGGTTTTAGAAAAGGCAGAGGAACCAGAGATCAAATTGCCAACATCCACTGGATCATGGAAAAAGCAAGAGAGTTCCAGAAAAATATCTAGCTCTGCTCTATTGACTATGCCAAAGCCTTTGACTGTGTGGAGCACAATAAACTGTGGAAGATTCTGAAAGAGATGGGAATACCAGACCACCTGACCTGCCTCTTGAGAAATCTGTATGCAGGTCAGGAAACAACAGTTAGAACTAGACATGGAACAACAGACTGGTTCCAAATAGGAAAACTGCATATTGTCATCTTGCTTATTTAACTTCTATGCAGAGAACATCATGAGAAACACTGGGCTGGAAGAAACACAAGCTGGAATCAAGATTGCCAGGAGAAATATCAATAATCTCAGATATGCAGATGACACCAGCCTTATGGAAGAAAGTGAAGAGGAACTAAAAAGTCTCTTGATGAAAATGAAAGTGGAGAGTGAAAAAGTTGGCTTAAAGCTTAACATTCAGAAAATGAAGATCATGAGATCTGGTCCCATCACTTCATGGGAAATAGATGGGGAAACAGTGGAAACAGTGTCAGACTTTATTTTGGGGGCTCCAAAAGCACTGCAGATGGTGACTGCAGCCATGAAATTAAAGACGCTTACTCTTTGGAAGAAAAGTTATGACTAACCTAGATAGTATATTCAAAAGCAGAGACATTACTTTGCCGACTAAGGTCCATCTAGTCGAGGCTACGGTTTTTCCTGTGGTCATGTATGGATGTGAGAGTTGGACTGTGAAGACAGCTAAGTGCCAAAGAATTTATGCTTTTGAACTGTGGTGTTGGAGAAGACTCTTGAGAGTCCCTTGGACTGCAAGGAGATCCAACCAGTCCATTCTGAAGGAGATCAGTCCTGGGTGTTCTTTGGAAGGAATGATGCTAAAGCTGCAACTCCAGTACTTTGGCCACCTCATGCAAAGAGGTGACTCATTGGAAAAGACTCTGATGCTGGGAAGGATTGTGGGCAGGAGGAGAAGGGGATGGCTGAGGATGAGATGGCTGGATGGCATCACTGAGTTGATGGACGTAAGTATGAGTGAACTCCATGAGTTGGTGATGGACAGGGAGGCCTGGCATGCTGCGATTCATGGGGTCTCAAAGAGTCAGACAGGATTGAGCTACTGAACTGAACTGAACTGATAGCTACATGGTGCCCCACAAAGAAATCCATTGCATACCATGTAGCCTTTTCTGATGTATACTCTTAATCACCATCTGTTGATTTGCTTCTGTTTGTCTCAGTGTTTTTATAAAAAAAAATTTCATAAACATTTACAGGAGATAGTGAAGCAAAGATTTATTGCTTGAAAGCTTGAAAAATATCTGTATTTGAAAAAATACACACCTATTAACATCTTTATCTTAATACTTTTGTTATGTTCATCATCATTGTCTATTTCTCAACACATAATCTGGTCCGAAGTGACTATGTCGTATATTCTCATTCCAGGGCCTGACACACATTTTCATTGCTTTTGGAATGATTTCTTTCCCATTTTTTGTCAGGTTAACAGCCACCTATCTTTCAGGTTTAAATTAAATTTAGGTTTTTATACGTTTATTATAATTTATAATTATGTTTGTGCATATGTTTATGATTTACATCTATGTATGTATTTCATTAACTGCTTAACTCGATCTGTTTTATTCTTCATTATAACTTAATGTGTTTTATATAATACATGAACCATAAGAGATGTTATTGAACTAAATCTTGCCTGTCTTAACTATAATCTTTGCAAAATGGTTTTAGGGATATAAGATATTTGGTTGACAGGACATAGCAATAAGGAGTTGGAAAGCTTAGTAGTTGTTTGTCTCTGGAGGTGAAAAGATGGCTGAAAAGGAAGCAGAAAATGCCTGCAGAAAATGAAGAGAAGTGTTCAGGGATATATGCATTCTTTAGGGGTAAGAAGACTAGAAACCCAGCAGTAGGTCCAATTTGACTAAGACAGAGAGAGTATGCTTAAAGAGCTTCTGGGCAAGAGATTTGTAGTAAAGCAGCAAATAGCTCAATGTGAAGCAATTTCTGATGGAATCAATCCATTTGGATCCAGACTGTAGTAGGGTAGATTGGACATTGTTCTTTTCCAAGCCCTGGGGCTGAGAAGAAGAGCCGTTACTGGGCACAAATCCAGCTAAAGCTATGAAATAAGACTCCTATGTTAAGCCAGAACAAGCTAAATTCTTTGACAAGATGTGTGCACTTATCCTTTATCACCTGTTTGTAATTTGTGCCGCAAGATTGATAATGCAAACTTTTAACTCACTCAGACCGTTTTTCAGGTTCTCTATGACACCAAGCTCATAACCACCCAAGAGCTTACACAGGCTCTTTTCTGTGTTGGAGCGTTCCCCCACCTATCTGCTTAACTCTTATTCATCCTTTATGCACCACACTCAGTACACTTCTTTTAAAAGCTTTTCTCCATTTTCCCCACTTTAAACCAGTGTACTGCTGACTTTACAACAGAAAATACTGATTAGATATTTATATGCACTATGCTTATATAAATTCATGAACATTTATATACATTTTTATGTTTGCTGAACAACTTGGTTCCCTACTAGATTATTAAAGTTAGCATTACAGGCTTAGAGTTTATGTCTGTTCTGTTTACAACTGTATCTTCTAGTGCTTAGCACACTGATACAATGAATAATAAATACTGATTGAATGAATGAATATCAGTTACAAATGTGTAGTGGGCTAATAATCTCATATGGAGGAGGGATGGAAAATTGTCAGAGGCTGTGGGAACAAAGTCTCAACACATACAGAAAATTTCTATTAAATATGAAATAATAAGATAGTCAAGCCTGGCTGCCTTTCTGCTTTGGGTACCTTGATGGTTTCAATCTAGTTTAACTATGCTATTATTTCTTTAAAATATAATCACAGTTTCAGAATTGCAGACTGTGAGTTTACGTTAACTGATCTAGTTGCAAGTTAGTAAGTTCATTATGTTATTTTTATAATGTACTATCCAAAGAAAGTCTGTTAGGTGGAAATAGAATAAATTTAATTAATCCCACTAAATAAAATCAGGTGATCCAGAAAAAGCCATAGCTTGAAACAGGTTTCATTTATGCTAAATGAGTAAATTACCCTGTCAGTGTTCTCTAATTTTAGTAACAGAAGAAAAATAAAAGCCCCATGCGTTCATATTAAGTTAGATGATTTTAAATCATGTTTTTCCCAAAGAAATGGGTTAAAGATGTGGAATAAACTTGATTCTCTTAAATTTTTTTCTTGAGTAACTATATACCAAATATCTGCTTTCATTACCTATTGTCATAAAACCCATATTAAATTCTACCAACATTGGTGAACAGCCAAGAGTGGATGAGACTAATGGGGCCCTACCTTCTGTAATTAGAGATGCCATCTAACTTTGTTACTGCCTTAGATTAGTTCTTAACTGAAATCAGTTACATGTGATTGTTACTGTTAATGGGAAAGGATATTAAATATGGATTATATCTTTCATAGTCTAGCTAGCTGGGCATCTTGGACTTAATACTCCCCATCTGTGACCCTTTACAATACATTAAGCACACCTTTTCAGCAGCAGCCCTACTACAGTTAATCATTGTGGGGAAGAGATTGCACTGAATGTATTAGCAAGACACTCACATTAACCAAATGCTAGTCATATGTGTCAAGGAACAAAGAGCCAAGTCTTGACTCTGTATTTTCAACGGGCTTTGAGCTTGTAAGTCAGTGGTGTCTGAGTCTTTCCATCCATCAGTATGGGGATTGCTGGTTTCTCAAGTTACAGTGATATGTAAATTTATGTTTTGTTAGTAAAACTATAGTAGCCAACTCATCTACCTGTTTAGGAAATTTCAGTGTAAAATTTTCTGTTTGTTTCTCTGTCATGTGCATATCCTTTCAGTAAAAGAAATTCACAGGAAGTACACGGACTTGCAAGAAATAAAACAAGGTTTTAAAATTCTTCAGGAAAAAAAAGCCAAATAGTAAGCACAATGATAATCTTAGCAACATACAGAATGCACTGTAATAATACTTTTATTTTTTGAAACTCCACTGCCTCTTGTAAAAATTAGATAGATGATATAGCCTTATGTATGAAAAATATGAATGTTAATGGAAAAGATATATATATACGTATAGTCATATTAAGGGAAGAATGTTTCTGAGAGCCCAGAAACGGAAAGGAAAGGAGACAGTTACTATATAGGAACCAGGGAACCTGGACATGCATGTGTCATGGATGATTGTTAAGCTGAATCATTCTTGCTTAACTTTATACAGTAAAATCATGAAAAGTCTGAAGGACAGAACTGGCAGGCAGGACTGCCTTGTATTAAGGATAGCATGAGGTTCAGAAATAAGCTTTTAACAAAGAACAAATGTTCCTAGGGTTTAGTGTGGGACATAGGCCAGAGTGTAAGGGGAAGTTGATTTATAGAGATTGCAGATTTGGGGCTATTTAGGAAGAACATCTTATTGAAAAGATTCTAACCTGTCTACATGTAGCTTAGAGCTTCATCTATTCTCTACGCTTCGTTAGTAGCTGTGCATAGTTTATTCCATAGAGTAGCTGTGATTCTTCTCAAGGAATCCTTTGTTATATTTGTAGGGTCCTAAATTTTAAAAACACATTTCATCTTTGCTTTGTATATTTAAAGCTTTAGTGTTTATATAACCTTTCTCTCAAAATTCTACTCCCTAGTGATTATAATTTTATTAATAAATTATCAACTAACATGTATATATTATTTACCATGAGTCAGTCAAGGTCTACATACTTTATACACATCTATAACCTCAAGAATGTGTCCTTATCATGCCTGGAGAAGGGCATGGCCACCCACTTCAGTATTCATACCTGGAAAATCCCATGAACAGAGGAACCTGCCAGGCTACATGTCCATAGAGTCGCAAAGAGTTGGACGTGACTGAAGCAACTTAGCGCACCCAACCTCAGTTAATTCTCTTTTAAAAATATATTGAAGTACCATTACATATGTATACAGTATGCACGCAGGCTCAGCTTTGTCTGACTCTTTGTGACCCCATGGACTGTAGCCCTCGAGGTTCCTCTCTATCCTAGAATTTTCCAGGCAAGAATATTGGAGTGGATATACAATATAGTGATTCACAATTTTTAAAGGTCATACTGCACTTATGATTATTATAAAATATTGGCTATATTCCCTGTGTTGTACAGTATATTCTTATATCTTATTTTATTCCTAATAGTTTGTGCCCCTTATTCTCCTATATTGTCCCTCCCCACCTCATTCCCCACACTGGCAACCATTAGTTTGTTCTTTATATCTATGAGTGTGTTTCTTTTTTTTATGATATTCACTAGCTTGTTGTAGTTTTCGATTCCACATGTAAGTGATGTCATACAGTATTTGTCTTATCTGACTTAGTTTACTTAGCATAATGCCCTACAAGTCCATTCATGCTGCTGCAATTGGTAAATTTTGTTCTTTTTTATGGCTGAGTAATACTGCATTGCAAATAGATATCTTATCTTCTTTATCCATTCATCTGTTAATGGGCGCTTACGTTGCCTCCATACCTTGACAATTATAAATAAGGCTGCTATGAACACTGAGGACACATATCTTTTGCATTAGCGTTTTTGTTTTTTTCAGATATATCTCCAGAAGAAACTGTTGGGTAGTATGATAATTCTACTTTTAGCTTTTTGAGAAACCTCTGTATTGTTTTCTACAGTGGCTACATCAATTTACATTCCTGTCAACAGTGTACAAGTGTTCTCTTTTCTCATATGCTTGTAGACATTTGTTATTTGTGTTCTTTTGCTGGTAGTCATTCTGACAGGTGAGAGGTGACATCTCACTGTGGCTTTGATTTGTCTTTCCCTGATGATTAGCAGTGTTGAGCATCATTTCATGTGCCTGTTGACCATCTATATTTCTTCTTTGTAGTAAAACCTCAGTTAATTCTCAAGCAGCCCTATGAAATGGTCACAATACATTTCACAGTAAATAAACTAAGACATGGAAAGTTCAGGTAGCTTACCACAGCTATTGACACACAGGAGGTCTGATTTCTGGGAATTGTGCTCTTATCCTCATGAGAATACTCCTTCTCATGAGGATGGGAATACCAGCTAACTAAAATGATGAAGCCATCTTAGATGCAATGACCAGGGCCTTCTTAAGAAAATTATGACACATAATAGATGGCATGTATTATTTTATGCTATGGAACATGCTCATGTTATGTTGTTTAACCAGAGAAGGGCCTTTCATCATGGAGTGTGGATGTTGTGGAGCAGAATCCTTAGCTAACCAGCTGAGATCATGTAGCCTGAACAGGAAATAAATCTGTGTTGCTTAAGCCATTGAGATTATTGGTTACTTGTTGTAATGCTCTAAGAACAAAATGGAATTTGAGGAAATAACCTCACTATAGTGGTGAAGATGGATTGTAACTATCCAAAAGGATTGAACTGGAACAGAAAGGGAACAGAAGCACTTTAATTCAGTTGTCTAAGTTTAGAATTAGACACCTCTGGTTTTATACCTCGCCTTTTTAACTGTTACTGATGCTTAACTTTCTGTCTTCTCCTCTGAAAAAGTGAATAATCTGCTGTGAGAATTCAATGAAATAAAATAGGCGAGGCACCTGGCACAAAGTCTAGCACACAATAATAGTTCAAACCATAGTGCCGCTCCTCACTCATGGGGCACCATTTTAGCAACATGGTAGAGCAACAAGTTGGAACTAAAGTCCCAAGAGGAGATCAAGTATCACAGGGTTTGGAGATTCAATGAATGGAGTTTCCCAAATTAAATTCCAAATAGATTGGAATGTCAGTTAATGGGTAAGTAATAGAAATGTCCTAATTTGAAAAATATATGTATAAAATTGTACAATATTATAAATATACATACATATATATATATATACATACATACATATATATATATATATATATTCAACAGTAATTGCAGCCTTACAGAGCTTAGCCCAGCCTGCTTAGAAAAACTTCCCAGGCAACCCACGAAACTGTGGGCTACATAAAGTGATTGCTGTTTTATGCCACTAAGTTTAGAAATAGTTTGTTACACAGTAAAAGCTAACAAATACAATATTTTTAGAAAATTTCCAAATGCCTAGCCAACACTGGTAGAGCTAACAATTCTATCCAAAGAGGAAGTTTGTTTTAAGCTTAAAAATATTGACATATAAGCACAGCTTGTTCTTCCAGTGCTCTAATTGCTGGTCTGTTTTTATTTTTTTCCCCTAGCAAAACTGCAGAAACCATACCTTACTTGGCAATGCGATGAGCAGTCAAATTCTACTAGGAATCTTTGGGAAAATACAAAGCATAACACATGAGAACACAAGGGAATGTTAATTGAATTTTTTATTAAGTGCTGGGCATTGAGCTAAGTACTTCCTATGTATTACCTCATTTAACCTCCAAAAATGTCTTATTTTTAATCTCCACTTTAAAGAAAAAAATGAGACACAGACAGTCTATATTATTAGCCCAAGATAACTCAACCAGTAAGTTGATGAATCAGGGTCCAAACTCATATTCGTCTGACTCAGAAAGTGTTTAAACATCTCCCAACATGCCAAACCTCTTACCGTTTGTGTGAATACCTAAGACTGTTAGAGCTTAAAGAGATTTTTAAAATATGTAAATATTAAACTTTCAAAACAGAGTTTTTTAGGATGAAGAAATAATAGTCTAGAGAAGATACATTCAAGATTTCAAAGATAGGCAGTGGCACAGCAGGAACTAGAAGATTCATCATAGGAAATTAGCATCTCAGGTCTAACATGATTAAATATAATTCCTATATACTGGGTACTTTGGGTCTCAGCTTTTGTGTAATCAGGACAGAAGGTGATAATGTGTTGAATTACAGGTAGGGGTGGTAATGACATGAAAAATGCCCCATCAAAATGTTTGAGGTTGGCAATTACCAGTTTCCCTGCTAATATTCCAGCATCAGGTCATTGGTTATCTAACGAAATCTCAAATTCCTTGGGCTTCCATCTTGAAAAGTTTTCAAGGAGACAATTATATGAGCAGTTTCCTAAACCTAGTGATACACTTTCTCTCTGTTTTCCTTTTTTGGAATAAAAACACAGTTGATATTTTGACTTGCAAGGTTAAAATAAATTCAAACAAGATTTTTTTTTAATCAGTTCAAGAAGAACTAGAGCCAGAATTAATATTTTAAACATAACACTTGAAAAGACTCCTTTAGTGTTTGGGAAAACGAAATGTCAGTAACAGATTTTGGCACCAGAATGTCTCTGATTAAAGAGCAGACGTAAGCTGTTTCTTATCTTTCAAACACCTATCCCAGATTTCTAGATTACCTCTGATATTGTGTTCTTAAATGTTTTTTCTTATTGTCTGGCCTCTATAATATTGAGTTTGGTAGTATAATTCAACTCAAGTAGGAAGAAGAATTGTATGATTTAGAAGTTTAATATGTAGAAAAGAATTTTCTTCCTAATCTTATCCACTACTTAAATTACTTTACATGTTTTGCTGAGAATACTATGGCTAAGGCAATGTGATAGTAGAAAGGTTACATTGTCTTTGGAATCATAAATATGTAAAAACATAGGGTATTCTCAGACACTGAAGGAGCAAGTCTCCTTCAACCACACTTTACACTTACTCAGATTTTGGTTTGATAAACCTAAAAGTCCCTTTCAACACTGAGAACTTCCTTGATATAAAATTGCATGATTTATTCCTAAAAAAGGGGGAGAAAAAAAAAAAAACGAAAATTGCATGATTTATCCCATGATTTGCTAACTCTGATTTTTTTTTCCTTTTTGGTATCTATTATCATTTGCTATACAATATATTACAATATATTTATTTGTTTACTTTTAGCTCCATATATAATGTTCTATGGGGTAATATGACCTCAGCCATATTACCTGAGGTCAGCTCTTAGGATAACTTCCCCTGGAGATACCTAGTACAGAGTCTATAAACAGTTGGCTAACACATAACTAAAATAGTGGTCAATACATATATTAAGTGAGGTCACTCAATTGTGTCCAACTCTTTGCGACCCCTGTAGCCTGCCAGGCTCTTCCATCCATGGAATTTTCCAGGCAAGAATACTTGAGTGGGTTGCCATTTCCTTCTCCAGGAGATCTTTTCTACCCAGGGATTGAACCCAGACTAGTTGGATGGCATCACCAACTCAATGGACATGAATGTGAGCAAGCTTCAGGAGATGGTGAAGGACAGGTAAGCCAGGTGAGCTGCAATTCTTGGGATCATAGTCAGACATGACTCAGTGACTGAACAATAATAATGGCATTTTAACTAAAGAATAAGTGGGGATGTATACAAAGGTTTAGAATTATGAATTAATACCCTTTCTACTTTTCCTAGTTATACATATAAAACCCTGTAGCATTAAAAACTTCAGTTTCTGGAATAAAAGATTTGAAGTGCAAACTCTATTCCCCAGCTTCTGTTGCATGGTATCTAATCCTATTAGCCTCCACACTTGTGGTTTTTGTGTTTGTTTTTTTTTTTTTTCATGATACGTATGTACATTCTCGCACGTCTCCCATGTCCTAGGCCTAAACTTTAGGCTTCTAAACACAAGAGCTATAAGTCTATTCCTTTATTGGAACAACAAGGGAGAGAATTACATAGAAGAAACCAGTTCACTTCAGTTCAGTTCAGTCACTCAGTCGTATCCAGCTCTTTGTGACCCCATGGACTGCAGCATGCCGAGCCTCCCTGACCCTCACCAACTCCCAGAGTTTACTCAAGCTCATGTCCATTGAGTCAGTGATTCCATCCAATCATCTCATCCTCTACCATCCCCTTCTCTTCCTGCCTTCAATCTTTACCAGAATTAGGGTCTTTTCAATGAGTCAGTTCTTTTGCATCAGGTGGCCAAAGTATTAGAGTTTCAGCTTTAACATCAGTCCTTCCAATGAATATTCAGGACTGATTTCCTTCAGGATGGACTAGTTGGATGTCCTTGCAGTCCAAGGGACTCTCAAGAGTCTTCTCCAACACCAAAGCTCAAAAGCATCAATTCTGTCACTCTCAGCTTTCATTATAGTCTAACTCTCACATCCATACATGACTACTGGAAGAACCATAGTTTTGACTAGATGGACATTTGTTGGCATAGTAATGTCTCTGCTTTTTAATATGCTGTCTAGGTTGGTCATAACTTTTCTTCCAAAGAGTAAGCGTCTTTTAATTTCATGGCTGCAGTCACCCTCTGCAATGATTTTTGGAGCCCCCCAAAATTAAGTCTGTCACTGTTTCCCTATCTATTTTCCATGAGGTGATGGGACTGGATGCCATGATCTTAGTTTCTTGAATGTTAAGTTTTAAGCCAACTTTTTCACTCACCTCTTTCACTTTCATCAAGAGGCTTTTAGTTCTTCTCTTTCTGCCGTAAGGGTGGTGTCATCTGCATGTCTGAGGTTATTGATATTTCTGCCAGCAATCTTGATTCCAGCTTGTGCTTCGTCCAGCCCAGTATTTCTCATGATGTACTTTGCATATAAGTTGAACAAGCAGGGTGACAGTATGTAGTCTTGACATACTCCTTTCCCTATTTGGAACCAGTCTGTTGTTCCATGTCCATTTCTAACTGTTTCTTCTTGACCTGCATACAGATTTCTCAAGAGGCAGCTCAAGTGGTCTGGTATTCCAATCTCTTTAAGAATTTTCCACAGTCTGTAGTGATCTAGTCAATAAAGCAGTAGATGTTTTTCTGGAACTCTCTTGCCTTTTCGTTGATCCGGTGGATGTTGGGAATTTGATCTCTGATTCCTCTCTAAATCCAGCTTGAACATCTGGAAGTTCACGGTTCACATACTGTTGAAGCTTGGCTTGGAGAATTTTGAACATTACCAGTAAAGAACAGAAACCAGTAAAGGAACAGATTTATAATTGTAGCTGTTGCCCAAGATTCAAAACCAAGAACTGCTGGGGCCACATGACCAGGAGAATCAGCATCCAGAGGTGGAGTGAGCACCATCTCTCTCACCCTCATATCCCAGCTGCCCCATGGAGGAAGTGCCCCGAATTCCCCACCCGCAAAGTGTTTGGGCTCCGGACCCACATTTCCTGCGCTTCACGTTAACATCCCAATTCAACTGTGGACTTCATCACTGGGACTTCTGTCCACCACTGAGTCTGCTCTTTCCCTGAACCTCAACACACAACTGCTGAGCTCTAACTCTCGCAGGCTCATCACCACTTTTGTCCCTTTATCCATATTAGAGCACAATTACTCTTGTCTAGTCGACCCTCACATCTCACCTGAAATCTTATAAAAGCTTCCTAATTTGTTTTCCAGAGAACTCTTTTTCCTCTTATCTTTCTGAAATCCATGTTTCACATAGCATTTTTTAAATCCATGTGTTTTTAATTGAAAAAAAAAATTGAAAAGTACATCAGATCATTTCATTCTGTCAATAATATCTATCTTACCCTATCTCTTAAATCCGACCCCCTCCTACTTCTCTGACCTTATTGTCTACCTCTGTCCTCCTGTCTACTACCCCCTGCCATGTTGTGTGTTGTTGTTTTTTTTCCTCCTCAGTTCCTTGAAAATTCCAAGTTTTTGCCATGTTAACTCTCCTCTACACCCAGAATGCACTTTCTTCTCATCTTTCCATAGCTACTTCTTTTGTCATTCAAATCTCAACTTAGACATTCAAAATGGTCTTTCCTGGAACTAGATTTAAAGTACCCACCCAGGTTTTCTCCATCGCACACAATCTAGCTTTTCGTACTAATAAATATTTATATTTGTTTGCTTGATTGCTGTCTCTCTTCTCCATTTGGTAGTAAGCTCCATGAGAACAGAAAACCATTTTTCTCTTTTTCAGTGCTGTTCCTTTTGTCTGGAGCAATGTCTGGTACATAATAGCTGCTAAGTTTGATAATGAGTGGATGAATGAATGGATGTCTTTGAACTTATTTGGATCCTATTCAGCTTACCATATTTAGTTCCTGGGTTGCTCACAAGTACTTGCAAAAAATAATGTGGGGAAAAAAATAATAATGTTGGAGGGGTGGTGGAGGTTTGGAAGAAACATTCCCCAACCCTTGCCCACCTTCAGGTATATGCATTAAGTGATACTAAAGGAAACCAGGTAAAAGTCTGCTCTAGGGTGGCTCAGTGGGGAAACACGGTCCCATTACCAGACAGAGCTGTCTATAAAGCAGGAAGGAGTTCAATAAATGTTAGTTGCCTTTTCATTTGTTTTTTAATTTATCTGCTTACATACAAAGGTAGAAACATGTGACGCCTCACACTTTAGAACTGGACAACTCCTGTCCAGTACCGACAATTATTGATCATATAGTATCAGGCATTTTTTTTTCTTTTGAACTTTGTGTGATCAAACATCTGTATAAAGGGAAACTAGAACCAGAGTTAAGATTTTTGTGAAATTAGAAGAGATAATGCTTAAAATAATAAAAATGATATATTATCATTTGATATAGTTATCAGTAATTATGTTATCACTAATGATAAAAGTTATCATTAATAATAATTAAAATAGTGTTAATGCTATCAGTTATTAATAATGATAATAGCTATTAATAGCATTGTTAACACTGATGATAATAGATATTTTTAAGTACTTAAAGTGTGTAGACAATATTCTAAGTACTGTACACATATTAAGTCTTCACAACAGTTCTAAGAGGTTGGTTTTATACTGGATTAAGAAACCTAGGCCCAGAAACTTTTAAGTAACTTTACTAAAGTTCACCTTGCTGGAGCTAGAATTTGAGCCCAGAAATTCTGTCTCCAAAGTCTGTACTTTTAAAATAGAGCCTGGCCTATGGTAAATATTAATCAGTTTTACATGCTTTCTATCCCTTTTTAACTAATTTAGATTAGTTTTATTAGTAGCATGAGCTTTTTACAGAGCTTTTGTCATATTTGTCACCAAGCAAGATTTTTTTCTAATATCACAACAAAATGTTAAGTGTAAAAGGGCAGCATCTAAAGAACTGTTTGAAGTCCTTTAGTTATTTAAAACTACAAAGTAGAAATCCTTTGTGTGTGGGGAACAATGAAAGGGCGAAGAGTTTAAAATCCAAAACCTTGGCAAGCCTGTGAACACTTTAACCTGCGTAAGTAACTAGCCTCCCTCAGTCTTTCTGCCACCCGTGAACAAAGCCACATCCCCTCAGAGTTCTAAAAGGGCTGTTTTCATTTCGGAATATGATTTTTGGTCGGTGTATTGACATCTGCCAAATCTGAGAGACACAGTGATCCGGGTCATGAAGTGAAGGAGGCTAAACCAGAGCTGCAGCCTCTGGCCAAATTAATTCTCTTCCATAAGCTTATACTCAGTGGGCTCTGTCAGAAGCATGTCGTGTCCAGTATTTGTCTCATTATCTTCAACTTGTGTTTCAGAATGCATCTGGAGGTGATGCAGCTCCTCATGAGGGGAAAAGATATAATTTGCTGGGCTGATGAGACACAGTGGGAAGATGACACATTCTCTTCCAGTTTCAAAGGATGACGGCAGTAAAGCTCTTTATGAGCTTCAGTTATGCTGCGCTACAGTGATCTGCCTCCATCCCGGTAAAGATGGTCACTGCATATGGTTCTAATAAAAATAAGATCTGGACATAGTTCAAGGTCAGAGTAGGATGGGGGTTCCAGAAGAGAAGAAAGACAATTTTCTGAATTTAACTGATAATGGTTGAAATGTGAAACTCTAAAAGAGAAAACTCTAAAACCTTTATCTTTATCCAACAGTGTAATTATGCATGTGGATGGTTAGTGAACCTCAGGACTATGGCTGATTTTCCAGGACACACTGCTTTTGAATAGTCAAATTTTCTTTCCAATTGTCTCCTATATATTTTAACCACATCTTGAATTTTTGTCCCAAAAGTATTTCTATGAGACATACTTGGTTTGTCAACATCACCATTTGGCTTCTAATTGAAAGATCATGTTTTCAATGTGAAATAAAGCAAAATGTGAATATTATTTGCCTTCCTGAATATTGTTAGTTGAAAACAAAGACAGGATTCTAAGACTTTGGAGGGAAGAAGGGATAATTTCAGTTTGCAGCATATCAGGAGAAAAAGCAAAAATAAGATTCTTAAACAATGCAGTACATATTTTAATACAATGTAAGCTAACATAGAGTATTTAACAAGACAGGAAATAAGCTTGAATTTTTAGTAATGATTATATCTTTAAAAGGAGAAAAATATTTTTCAGTAATTTATATATGAAAATACATTTTATTTTTCTCTACTTAATGGATTATTTGCATAATTCCCTATCTTTGGTTTTTAGACTTGAGTTTACTACTGATGACTTGAGGTGTTTGTTTAAATTGTAGATTCCTGGGTCTCTGTTCTCGAGTATCTAATCTAGTAGGTCTGGGGAAAGCACTTGTCTATTCTGTTTTAAAGACAAGTATTTATGGAATATTACCCATATCTTTATTTTCTACCTGTGGAAAAATCTCACTTTCATTGAATGCCTACTATGTGCCTCTTTATAGATAATTTATCTCTTTACTCTTTATACTAGTCTTTTGAGTTAAATATTATTACCCATGTTTTATTAACTAACTGAAATGAAAGAAAAATACATTACTCATGATGATACAGCATATAAAAATGAAGTCAAAATTCAGAGACTGGTCAGACCAAAGACCCAGTTCTTTCCTATTTACTTTCTAATTATTATGATAAAGACACATTCATAATCAATACTAGGAGTACAGTTTTTTTTCTTCCCATTTTGGAGAAAAAACATTTGGTAAAAGGATAAAATGAAATGTCAAGAAGATGACAACCTATTTAATATCTTCTAAATTCTCATCAGAAAAATCATAAACCATTGGAAATAAAAATAGACAGTTGATTAAGAAAGTAGTTTAGTAGGAGAAGCCAAATTACATTTTCTAATTGAAGGCTGCTTATGAACACTCATGCCCATATGCTGGTGATCAAATTCTGGTTAATCACATTCATGGGCTTAACAGAATTGGCTGCTCACAATTTACTTACAGGAAAGTATATATGCTGTTGATCAGTGGCTAAGTCATGTCCAGTTCTTTGCAACCCCATGAACTGCAGCACACCAGACTTCCCTGTCCTTCACTATATGTTTGTGGATTAAAACAAACAAACCACAGCAAAACAATGTTCCTTGAAAAGGAAAGTCACTCAGTTGTGTCCAACTCTTTGTGACCCCATGGACTGTAGTTCATGGAATTCTCCAGGCCAGAATAATGGAGTGGGTAGCCTTTCCTTTCTCCAGGGGATCTTCCCAACCCAGGATTAACCCAGGTCTCCCACACTGTGGGCAGATTCTTTTCCAGCTGAGCCATAAGGGAAGCCTGTTCCTTAGTACAAGCTAAGTAAATACTTCTTTGCTGCTGCTAAGTCGCTTCAGTCGTGTCCGACTCTGTGCGACTCCGAGATGGCAGCCTATGAGGCTCCCCCATCCCTGGGATTCTCCAGGCAAGCACACTGGAGTAGGTGGCCATTTCCTTCTCCAATGCATAAAAAGTGAAAAGTGAAAGTGAAGTCACTCAGTCGCGTCCAACTCTTAGCAACCCCATGGACTGCGGCCCACCAGGCTCCTCCCTCCATGGGATTTTCCAGGCAAGAGTGCTGGAGTGGGGTAATGTATTCATTTTCACAATTTTGAAAATTGTTACAAAGATGGAGTGGCATCATTTTATAAATTCAGAATTTATTGAGTATATAATCCTCAAGATACCCACCTTCTGGAGTGCACACCCTGCATCATCCTTTTCCTTTGAGTGTGGGTGGGCCTGACCTAACCAGGTGATGATGGTCAGCAACAGAAGTCAGAGAAGTTCAAGTATGACAGATCCTATAGAGAAGAGCTTTCCTGGTAGCTTGGACGGTAAAACGTCTACCTATAATGCAGGAGACCCGGGTTCGATCCCTGGGTCGGGAAGATCCCCAGGAGAAGGAAATAGCAACCCACTCCAGTATTCATGCCTGGAAAATCCCATGGACCAAGGAGCCTGGTGGGCTACAGTCCGTGGGGTTGCAAAGAGTTGGACACGACTGAGTGACTTCTCTTCTCTTCTTCACTTCATAGAGAAGTGGCACCAGAGAATATTTAGAGGCTCTACAAGCCAAGAGCAACCTCTGGTCAATAGTCACCAAAAAACAGGGGCCTCAGTGTTAAGACCATATCCAAGTTAATTCTACCTGCAGCCAAGTAAATTTTTCAAAAGATCCACAGCCTCAGTAAATAACACAATCCAGTTGATAGCTTGATGGCAGCCTGATGAGAGCTTAAGGAGAGAATCTGTCTTAGCCAGGCCTGGACTTCTGACAACAAAACCATGAGATAATAAATTTGTATCATTGTAATGCCCATGGCAATTTGTCTGTGTATCTTTGTTGCATAGGGATTAAAAAACAAAACAAAACAAAAAAAACTAATGCAAGTAGCTCCAATGTGCCAGTGCTGAACCATGCATATGGGTAAAACAGTGTACTTGACAGGCAAGCATCTCTGCCCTAATGGACCCAAGATTATAATAGCGTAAAAAATGACAATATGAAAATACACACATAAAATAGAATAAATGTATATACAGATTCTCAAGAAAGGCATGTTCTACGAAGAAAATTAAAATAGGGCAAGAGTTAGAGACTGACCTGATGGAGATTTCGGTGGTGCTTTAACAGGATGGTGAGGGAACAACTGTCAGGAGAGATGAGAGTGGTGTCACAGCCAACGTGATGGAAAAGAGGCACTGTATGAAGACAGGAGTTTGGATCTTATTCTAAATCTTTTGAAGAGTTTTAGGCATGAGGGGGGGTGTTGTTTATCTGAGTTACTCTTCAAGAAAATATCTCAGTGGAGAATGAACTAAAGGGAGTGGGGAGTTGGGAGCCAACAGTGGACTTCTATCTAAGAGAAATCTTGTTCATTACAAAGATATTTGTTATCAACCATGAAAGATCATGCAGGATCAGACTGAAGTGATAATCCTCGGGCTTGAAAGAGGGTGTTCTCATAATGTTGTCATGAATCACATAGTGTAGAACTTTTCTCCCATAATTTGTAATAAGTAAGAATGTTTCCCCTAGGGTATTTCCAAATCCAGATAATGCAGACCTTTATTGTAATAAGAATGGGAGGGAGGCACAAAGGAGAAAGAAAGATGAAGGCAGAAATTTTAGTAACCCTAGTTATAAAGCAAAAAAAAAAAAAAACCACCTAATGTTTTTCAACAAATTAGTAGCTCTAAGGAAACTGAACTTTACATGTTTACATGCTTAGAATATTCCTCAAGATTATCCAAAGTCACAGTCAAAGCCTAACAATATTTTTTCCCTAGTAACAGGACATAGGAATTCAGTTAATATTCTTTGTTTGGCTAAGGACATAAATGTCCAAACTATATAGTGAATGCTTCTTTGTTCAGAATAAAGTTAAAACAGAATAAGTGTTAGACTTTCAAAATACTAGAAACTTCTTCATACACACGCTTCTTAATAACATGCACAATGCTATGCAATGAAAAAAAGTAAGTACAGTATATATTTGCACATATTTTAAATGTGAGCATTTTTCTCTACATGTCTAACTCTCAAGACTGATATAAAAGAATGACTCTATGCACAAAAAGTAAACCTAAAGAATTTTCTCCAGAGTTAATTAACTACAGCATGCACAATTTTAAACAGCTTTCCAATAAAATTCCCAGCTCTAATTAGTCCCAAAGAGAAAAAAAAGATTACAATGGAGTGGAATACAGTTTTCTCCTCTCACTCCCTGCTTTCATCTATCTTTATCTATTTCATCCCTTGAGCACACTTCTTATAGACTGAATTGTGATCCTCCAAAATTTATGCAGAAGCTCTTTCAGTGTGACTATGTTTTGCGACAGGACCACCTGGGAAGCTCTAGAGAGGTAATTAAGGTTAAATAAGGTCATAGGAGTGGGGCCCTAAACTGATAGGACTTGTGTCCTTTTAAGAGGAAATGCCATGTGAAGACATAGTATTAGAAGAGAGTTCTCAACAGAAACCAACCCTAACAATACTTTGATCTTAGATTTCTAGCCTCTGGGACTGTGATAAAATTAATCTCTGTTGTTTAAGCCCTTAGCCTGTGGAATTTTGTTGCAACAGCCAGAGCAGACAGATATACAAACTGAATTTAAAAATCAGAAAAAAACATATAATCTCATATTCAAGACATCCATAATGTCAATAACTTCAAAGAAGTTGAATTTTACACAAATAAATCATCTTTAATTTACCAGCTAGTGAACATGTTTGCTTCTGTTTAGAGTCACAAGCATGGGATCCCCTGACCTTGGGAATGTTAATGCTGAATTGCCCATTGAATAGCACTTTTGTTTTTAATACCTAAGATTCTGACCTCCTTTGGTGGTGTTCTTAACAAAGTTAACTTTGCCCTGTTCTGAATTGAAGATTAGTTTAATAAATATATTATGCATAAGAAAATCCCATGGACAGAGGAGCCTGAGTGTCCATGGGGTCGCAAAGAGTTGGACACGACTGAGCGACTTCACTTTCTTTCTCTTTCAAGAAAGAAAGTAAAGAAAGTGAAGTCGCTCAGTCGTGTCCAACTCTTTGTGACCCCATGCACTATAGCCTACCAGGCTCCTCCATCTATGGGACTTTCCAGGCAAGATTACTGGAGAGGGTTGCCATTTCCTTCTCCAGGGGATCTTCCTGACCCAGGGATCACACCGGGTCTCCCACACTGTAGACAGATGCTTTACCATCTGAGCTACCAGGGCAATTTTTCATATTAAAGTAGTAGACATTGATTAAATTCTCCTTACTCCAGAGAGTTGCTTTTTGTAATTATCTGAGAAGGAATCACACATAAAAAAATAAAAACAGACAAAAATAAGCAACAACAATAATAATGATGAAAAAGGAAAGATTATACCTACATTATATGGCTTCCAGATGACTCAGTGGTAAAGAATGCACCTGTCAATTCAGGAGACACAGGTTGGATCCCTTGCTGGGGAACATCACCTGGAAGAGAAAATGGTAACCCACTCCAGTATTCTTGCCTGAATAATCCCATGGACAGAGGAGCCCTGCGGGCTACAGTCCATAGGGTCACAAGACTTGGGCACGATGAGCAACTACTAAGCACACACAGGTGCCTACATCACATTACTGTGGAGGAGGACGAGTACCAGCAGCAAGGGTGGTGGTAGTAACAGTAGTGGTAAGAGCTTAGTTTTTCTGCTTTAGCATTACTGACTTGCTGGGCTACTTCTTTGTTGTGGGGCTGCCCTGTGCATTAAGGGGTCTTTAGCAGCGTTGTTGTTTAGTCGCCCAGACATGTCCAAGTCTTTGCGACCCCATGGACTGCAGCATGCCAGGCCTCTCTGTCTCTTACCGTCTCCCGAAGTTTGCCCAAGTTCATGTCCATTGCACTGGTGATGCTATCCAGCCATCTCATCCTCTGACACCCTCTTCTCCTTCAGCCCTCAATCTTTCCCAGCATCAGGGACTTTTCCAATGAGTCAGCTGTTCGCATCAGATGACCAAGCTACTGGAATTTCAGCTTCAGCTTTAGTCCTTCCAACGAGTGTTCAGGGTTGTTTTTCCTTGACATTGACTGGTTTTATCTACTTGCTGTCCAAGGGACTCTCAAGAGTCTTCTCCAGCACCAAAGTTCGAAGGCATCAATTCTTTGGCACTCCGCCTTCTTTATGGTCCAGCTCTTATAGCTGTACTGACCACTGGGAAGATCATAGCCTTGACTGTACAGATCTTTATCAGGAGAGTAATGGCTCTGCTTTTCAACACACTGTCTATCAGTGTGTCTAGCCTCTACTCATTAGATTCCAGTAGTATTCCCCGAGTTGTGACAACCAAAACTACCTCCAGGCAACAACCAATGTCCTCTGAGGGACAAAATTAACCCCTTTCCCACTGGAGAACCCACCAATCGTAGCTGATCTGTATTGAGCACATTCTATATGCTAAGCAATGCTTAGGCATTTTTCAAGTATAAATTTATTTAATCCTGAAAACAAACTTAAATGTAAATATTGTTATTAACCTCTTGTTACCAATGTGAAAATTATGGCAGAGACAATGTGAATGAAGTCCCTGAAGTTGCACAGCTAGTAAGTGTCTTTTTTTATTTTGGCTTTTGAATCACATTTTATTTTTCTCATGAAGTGTGATGAAAATATTTAAAAATAAATATTCTTAAATCTCTAAGACATTCTTTTAGCATATAATTGAATTATTTTTGTGTGCAACATGATTTAATATAATATTGTGAACCAATTTTCCTTATCAAGTTACCACATGCATCATCTTATTTTTTTAATCATTTTTGTCAATGAGAACATTTTATTACTACCCTCTTGGAAAATTTCTGCAACTGCATAGATCGCAGACCACCATGCTCCTCTATCCATGGAATTTTCCAGACGGAAATACTGGAGTGGGTGCGATTTCCTACTCCAGAGGATCTTCTCAATCCAGGGATCAAATGCATGACTCTTGCATCTCTTACATTGGCAGGGGGATTCTTTACCACTGAACCACCTGGGAAAACCCTCAACTACACAGTACAGTGTTATCAACTTTAGTTACCATGTTGTAATTAGATCCTCAGACCATGCTCATTTCAAGACTGAAATTTTTACCCTTTTATCAAGCTCTCTCTATTTCCCCACCCCCAAGCCTTATAATTGATACCACGCAGCATTTATCTTCTGTTCAGCTTATTTCACCTAGCATAATGCCCTCCAGTTTCACCCATGTTGTCCCAAAGAACAGGATTTTCTTCTTTTAAGGCTGAATAATATTCCATTGTACACATGTACCACATTCTGTTTATCCATTTTCCTGTCAATGAACACTAAGATTGTTTCTATACCTTGGCTATTGTGAATAATGAATTATTATCTCTTGGAACTTAAATTTAGACATAGATGATCAGTGTACTTTTAGAGGAGAGCTATAATCATTCATTCACTTAGCAAAATTTCATAAGAGTTTGACACATAGAATATGGAGAAGAAAGGTTAAAAAAAGAAAAAGTAAAAAAGCCTTGATTCTTGATCTTAAATCTCTCATCAAAAACTTCTCATCATAGCAAAAGTTAGAGGAAGTTGTTGGTATTTGAAGAAAGAATAACAATGGAGTTATCCTTTAGAACATAGCTGGTCTCTCTTACCTTCCTCACTCTCCAAACTTTTTCCTCAGCATAGCTATCTTCTTGGTCATTGTCCAGCCTAACTATCTGCTACTGCGCCCTGAGTGGCTGCTCTCTGGTGGCTCAACCATGAGCAGAAAGGAGGTTAATACTATCATTCCCCACGAGCAATGTTTGCCTCTCAATGAAGAACTTATGAGTAACAAACAACTTTCACAGCTCCATAAAAATTGTCTTATACTAGTGGGATGAGTGGTAATGTTGGGAAGAATATTTACTGGAAACCCTCATAAGGAAGAGTAGTGAAATTTGCTACTTGCTCATAAGGAAGTTGGAGAAGGCGATGGCACCCCCACTCCAGCACTCTTGCCTGGAAAATCCCAGGAATGGAGGAGGCTGATAGGCTGCAGTCCATGGGGTCACAAAGAGTCAGACACAGCTGAGCGACTTCACTTTCACTTTTCACTTTCATGCACTGGAGAAGGAAATGGCAACCCACTCCAGTGTTCTTGCCTGGAGAATCCCAGGGACGAGCGAGCCTGGTGGGCTGCCATCTTTGGGGTCTCACAGACTCGGACACGACTGAAGCGACTTAGCAGCAGCAGCAGCAGCATAAGGAAGTAGTAGTAGTGAAGAGAAGTGAAACTTCGTAAGTCTTTAAATTGAGTGTTAATATGGGCCCCACTCTTACCTAACTCAATAACTGAGAATATGTAGGCATCTGTCTTGCAGTGTAAATTTAGAGGACTGAACTAAATAATATCTAAGATCTATTCCAGTTTTAACATTCTATGAATCTATGAATTTTATGACTATGAAGCATACTTGCCTAAATTATCCCAAAATATTTATCTGAAATTAAACAAGTCATTGTTGGAGTCAGTTTTAGGATTTATCATTTTGAAGAATTTGTTTTATAGTTTAAAGATTTGAAAACCCTTCTGTGACCATTCATCAATCTTATTCTATGGACAATAAGAACATGTGATTTAAGGATATACAGATACTGACCACTTGTTAATTTCAGTAACTTCTAGAGATATGTATATAGTCACAGTCCTGTAAGCTATTTTTATAAGCAATTTGATATCCTCCTATGTTTTGTTTACAGAAAAACAGAGGAATGAGAACTTCAATGACTAGCATGAGTTCAACTGACAGAATAGTGGGAACAAGGAAATCAAATGTACAGAGTGGGCATATTTCAATGGTCATTTTACCAATAACAATAGGATAAAAAATTTATTCTCTAGATTTCATTTTATCCAGCCTTAAAATCAGTTGATTTGCCAGTTTAAATCCATTTTGCTTAGCCCACTAAAGTTTATTATAACCATAATCACTATAACAGAAGCAAAAGATATTATGAAGAGGTGTTAAGAATACACAGAAGAACTGTACAAAAAGACCTTAATGACCCAGATAATCACGATGGTGTGATCACTCACCTAGAGCCAGACATCCTGGAATGTGAAGTCAAATGGGCCTTAGAAAGCATCACTACGAGCAAAGCAAATGGAGGTGATGAAATTCCAGTTGAGCTTTTTCAAATCCTGAAAGATGATGCTATGAAAGTGCTGCACTCAATATGCCAGCAAATTTGGAAAACTCAGCAGTGGCCACAGGACTGGAAAAGGTCAGTTTTCATTCCAATCCCAAAGAAGGGCAATGCCAAAGAATGCTCAAACTACTGCACAATTACACTCATCTCACATAATAGTAAAGTAATGCTCAAAATTCTCCAAGCCAGGCTTCAGCAGTACATGAACCATGAACTTCCAGATGTTCAAGCTGGTTTTAGAAAAGGCAGAGGAACCAGAGATCAAATTGCCAACATCCACTGGATCATAGAAAAAGCAAGAGAATTCCAGAAAAACATCTATTTCTGCTTTATAGACTATGATAAAGCCTTTGACTGTGGGGATCACAGCAAACTGTGGAAAATTCTTCTAGAGATGGGAATACCAGACCACCTGATCTGCCTCTTGAGAAACCTATATGCAGGTCAGAAGGCAATAGTTAGAACTGGACATGGAACAACAGACTGGTTCCAAATAGAAAAAGGAGTCTGTCAAGGCTGTATATGCAGAATACATCATGAGAAATGCTGGGATGGAAGAAGCACAAGCTGGAATCAAGATTGCCAGGAGAAATATCAATAACCTCAGATATGCAGATGACACCACCCTTATGGCAGAAAGTGAAGAGGAACTAAAAAGCCTCTTGATGAAAGTGAAAGTGGAGAGTGAAAAAGTTGGTTTAAAGCTCAACATTCAGAAAACTAAGATCATGGTATCTGGTCCCATCACTTCTGGCAAATAGATGGGGAAACAGTGGAAACAGTGTCAGACTTTATTCTGGGGGGCTCCAAAATCACTGCAGATGGTGATTGCAGCCATGAAATTGAAAGACGCTTACTCCTTGGAAAGAAAGTTATGACCAAACTAGATAGCATATTGAAAAGCAGAGACATTACTTTTCCATCAAAGGTCCATCTAGTCAAGGCTATGGTTTTTCCTGGGGTCATGTATGGATGTGAGAGTTGAACTGTGAAGAAAGCTGAGCACCGAAGAACTGATGCTTTTGAACTGTGGTGTTGGAGAAGACTCTTGAGAGTCCCTTGACTGCACGGAGATTCAACCTGTCCATTGTAAAGGAGATCAGTCCTGGGTGTTCTTTGGAAGGAATGATGCTAAAGCTGAAACTCCAGTACTTTGGCCACCTCATGTGAACAGTTGACTCACTGGAAAAGACTCATGCTAGAAGGGATTGGGGGCAGGAGGAGAAGGGGACAACAGAGGATGAGATGGCTGGATGGCATCACCGACTTGATGGACATGAGTTTGGGTGAGCTCCAGGAGCTGATGATGGATAGGAAGGCCTGGTGTGCTGCGATTCATGGGCTCGCAAAGAGTCAGACACAAGTGAGTGACTGAACTCATCTGAACTGAATCACTATAAGAAAAGAAAATATGAAACAAATCCATTTACTTATTTTTAATACCTTCTTTAGACAAATTAAATTTTAAATTCTCCATGTTTTACAGACTCATCCAAAGAATAAAAAAGTAAATAAAACTCTAATTCTCTCAAGTCTCTGTTTATGCACTGAAAACTTATATTTGAATAGAGGCTAAAACAAAATATATCATACAGTAGCAGATCTCTAATCTGTAGAAAATTCTATACGAAAAGACTTTCCTTTAGCAAAATGTGAACTGGGCCTCTCAAGTATATTTAGATTGTGGTCAAATTTCTTGAACAACCCATTGTAAAGATTTTTATAAAGATACAGAGGAACTTTCATTTAAAGCTTGAGTAATGCTATCACGTCTATCCTCATTTCATTTTCTAAGATAATTGTATACACAGTTCTTTGAAGTAAAATAGCGAGTAAAGCAACTGTATTATGGCATACATGGCGCTCAGTCGTTCAGCTGTGTCTGACTTTTGCATCCCCATGGACTGTAGCCCACAGGCTCCTCTGTCCATGGAATTTTCCAGTGAAGAGTATTGGAGTAGGTTGACATTTCCTACTTTAGGAAATCTTCTCAACCCAGGATCGGGCCCATGTCTCTTGCATCTTCTGAATTGGCAGGCAGGTTCTTTATTACTAGCATCAGCTGGGAAGCCCCATGATGGCACATACCTTTTGACCTATGTAGAGAGATTTGATATTTGACAAAAATGTATTTTTCTTGATAATAACTTTCCAGTTCTCTAATATTATAGGTACTATATATGAAAAAGACACCTGTATTCATTTCCTGTTGCTGCTGTAACAAATTACCAGAAACTTTGTGAATTAAAACAACACAAGTTTATCATCTTATATCTCTGGAGGTCAGAAGTCCAGTAATGGATCCTATCAGTCTAAAAGCAAGGTGTCAGAAGGCCTGTATTTACTCTGGAGACCCTGGAGAAAAGTCCATTCATTGCCTTTTGCAGCGTCAGGAAACTACCTCCATTATTTGGTTCATGGTTCTTTCCAGCAGTGTCATCCCTTTGCTTCCTTCATCACACTTCCTTTTCTGACAATGATCCTTCTAACTCACTCTTACAACAAGCCCTGTGATCTGATTGGACCAGGTAATCCAAGATTATCTTCCCATCTCAAGATCCTGAACTTAATCACATCAGCAAAGTGTCATGTAAGATAATATGTTGACAAGACGTGGACATCTTGGATGAGGAGCATTGCTTGGTCAGTCATAGCACACCTACCCTAGTATGCTCTAGTTTTTATGGGTTTAGGCAGGTAGAATTTGAACACATATGATGTGTAGTTCATGTTAAATGGGACCATATGAAAACCTTAAATATGCTGATGAAGAAAATGAACATGTAAATTCTTAAGTCTTTTAAAAAAATTTTGTGAAAACTGTCATTGTTCTTAGAAAAGGTAGCATATCGCAGAGTTTATTGTAACCCTCTAATCTCTTAAGTTCATTATAAAAGTACCTTGCCAATATTTTCACCTTTCCAAAGGGAAGTTCTTAAAATATTGAATATTGATGTGAGATGTGTCAGCCAAGAATTAAAATAATTTAGAAGATCCTTCTTATTTGGGAAAAGTATAACTGTGCTCTGAGCTGTTAGGTATCTATGTTTCTTGAGTTGATGTATTAATAACAAATTAACTGATGGGTTTTTACTATTATTTTTACTATGTACACCCTCTGCATGCATTTTCTCATTGTGTTGTTGCTGTTCAATCGCTCAGCTGAGTCCAGCTCTTTGCGACCTCATGGACTGCAGAATACCAGGCTTCTCTGCCTCTCACTATCTCCCAGAGTTTGCTCAAACTCATGTCCACTGAGTCCATGATGCCATCCAGCCATCTCATCCTCTGATGCTCCCTTCTCCTCCTGCCCTCAGTCATTCCCAGCACCAGGGTCTTTGCACTAACTGCTGCTCTCCACCCTTTACATGCATTTTCTGATTGTGTGGAATATGGCACTGTTATGATTCCATTTTACCAATGTAGAAGCTTAAGTTTTAGAAAAGCAAGTGTTCTGTCCCATTATTACACAAGTGGAACTGGCATTCCAGCTCAAGCCTGCTCATAATTAAATGAAGCGACAAGATGGTTTCAGTTACCACTAAGTTTTTCATCATAAAACGCACTAATATTTCTGAACCACCCTGAAGATATTGTTTTTCATTTATCCTTCACACTATCCCAGGAAACTTTATATTATATAACCCATCTTTTAGAGTAAGAAGCTAAGTAACTGTTTTTCAATCACTATTCCATTTTTAACTTTCTGAGTAGTAGCATGCTTCTTTGTTTAGTTGGTAAGTTGTGTCTGACTCTTTGTAGCGCACCAGGCTCCTCCATCCAGGGGATTTCCCAGGCAAGTATACTGAAGTGGGTTGCCATTTCCTTCTCCGGTGAATCTGCCCAACCCAGGATCAAGCCTGCATCTACTGTATTGACAGGCAGATTCTCTACCACTGAGCCAGCAGGGAAGCCTGAAATAGTAGTACATAATGCCTGAAAATAAACTTCACATCAGATCTTAATATGAAAATGTGGCTTTCTCTTGTGATATATAATATATATTATATTTATATATAGAAATATAATACATACAATATTATAATATTAAATATATAATTTAGACTTAATATTATATATTTATATATAAATAAATAAATTTATTTATAATTAAACTATATGTTATATATTTATTTATAATATAATAAATATTATATGTTATATATTTATTTAAATAAATATATAATAAATAAATATATGATATATGATATTTATATATTATATATGTAATTGTGAAATTGGTCACTTGTTATTCTGGAAAAAGCACTGGTTTTAGAAAAAAGTATTAACTGGATTTGAGTTTGTATTTTGCAGTTTTTTCTGTATGTGAAAAATAATTAACTTCCCAAAACTTAAATTCCTTATCTTTAAAATGGGGGAAATAATACAGGTCTCATGAGATTGTTATTTAAGATCTCAATAAAGCTAAATTCCTTCTCTAATGGAGTATTGTTTTTCTAACATTCTCAAAAGGCAGAACTTTCCCCTTTCCTTGATTATTTTGCTTCTTATAAAGATATTCTAAAACCTTTGGGATTGGGGATGGAGGAAACCACTTTTTCATTTACTGCGTTGAGTAAATTATTTCCCAAATACCATTTTGTTCCTATATATGTTTTAAACTATATTTTCAGTTGCTCTGAGCCAGGCTGGTCTTTGTTGCTTTGTAATGATTCTTGAGCATTTTCACAAAGAACCAGTTGGGGGTGGGATTCGTTAGGAATCTTCAAGTTTGCTACTTTTGTGCACAATCTTTCTTTCTGCCCTCTGCAGAGATTGCCAACATACTTAGCTTGCGTAAAGAGCCAAGAGGCTTCTGATTTGTTGAGCCTAGTACTATGTAGAACATATGAAAAGCCCAAAATAGTAGCTTTCTTAACAGTTTTTTTTTTTTTTGGGGGGGCAATAATGCAGTTTCATGTTTTAATGAACCAAAGCTGGTGTAATAAAGGTCTCTTCTAGACACCCAAGGCCAGCAGTAACTAGACTCTAGAGGTCAAGCTCTGATTGAATTTTGAGACAAGACACATCTCAAAACAGTATATTTTAGAAACATTTTATTGACTTTCCAAAAACCCTTCTATGCACATTTACTTTATCTCCCACTTGCTTGGTGCAGACAAGCAATTACTCCATACTGATAGTGCAATCAAATCTGTAAACAGTTATTACATTTCAATTAGAGCTGCATGAAACTCTATATGTTTGGTTTGAAGGAAACTAATGCAAATCACTTTTGATGTTTCAGTTCACAAGGGGTCCTACTCCAACACATTTGGCCTCAGCGATGCTCAGACCCATTCAAACATCAAAGACTATTTTTTCAGCATAAAGCATTTGGCCTGGGGTTAAATTCTCCTGAAGTATTGGTCTGTATTAAAACTCCCAAATCTTCCAGCAACACCAAAAGTGTTGCCAAGTGAGCTCTCTAGTATAGAAGAGAAAAAAAATTGAGGTAAATCTTTGCGTAAAACCTGTACTTCATCACACTCATGATCTTGGTGAATGCTCATAGATCACTGAAACACAAAAATGTTTCATTATTGTTAACAAGAGCAACAGTGAGGTGGAGGGGTCAGAAGAAGGAAACTAATATTTGTTAAACACCTATGATGTTCCAGTCACTTTTCTTGGATTATCTCTTTAAATTCTTCCGTCAACTCTGTGAGGCAGGTATCACATACCACTGTTCTCCAGATGGGAAAATTTAGATTCAGATTAAGAAACTCGCCCAGATGTGCTAGGTAGATGGTGGTGCTGGAAACAAACACAAACCTCTTTGCCTCCAAAGTCCTCGATGATTCTTTTGTCTTTTCTGTCTCCTGCTGTGCAGAGAATTGGAGAATATGCTTACTTTCATCTGTCTTTTTTTTTTTTTTTGCCTTTTGTTCCCATTGCCCCACATTTCTCTTAAATGCCTTTCAGAATAGCTCAGTTTGTCCACTGTTCGTATTAGTAACACTGATTCTCTTTGAAAATTTTACGTTACTCAAGGAAAAATGCAAGCAACAAAGTCAAATGAAGGAAGTATTCTCCCCACTCTCAAAATGTGTTACATATGGTGGTGGGGGAAGGGACAGTGAGACCTCAGGCAGAATTTACTGAGAGGGACTTCACACTTCCATCCGTCACCATGAAGGATAACATATGGGCTGAACATTTACTCCCAAGCAACAGATTTGTTTCTAGTTACTCCCCAGCAGTTGAATTAAAAAAAAAAAAAAAAGAAAGAAAGAAAACCTCTTTTAACAGTCATCTGAAAATACTCACAAATGAGAGAAATACAGTTGATCTTTTTTCAGACTACAGAATTAAGTTTTTTAAAAATTTAAAAATTAAGTCATAATGATTCCATTTAAATGCACTTATTGAACTTCTAGCCCCATGACTTCTTACCTCTGTTAGGGATTACATGCTGCCTCTTCTCAAAAGCTTAGTTTCTTTTGGGGCGAGGAAAGACTAACTTACTACAGTGGACTTTCTTGCACTTCTTATTTTTTCTATTGGTAGTGTTTTTTAATTATTTAGTCTGTTATTTTAATTAGTTATCTCATGTAATCACTTTTTCTATATGATGACAAATATAAAAATATGTTAAGAAATGGGGACACTTTCTTGTTTTCCATCATTTTGTTTGTAATCAATCATTTGCTTTGTGTCACCCAAGTTATTGGCTTAAATCTGGAAATATTCATAACTTTTGGCATTGCAAAATTCTTCAGGCTGAGAGAAAAGGCGTTGTCAGGAAACCAAAATTAAAAAATTGAGTTTAAAATTGTTTCTACCCTCCAGGCTCCTGACATATAAAACTTTAACAACACATGTCTAGGTTAGATTTTTAAACCACATGAGAGTTAAGTAGGAAGATCCTCTTCAAAATATTGTGTTTTTGAAAAATAGAAAATGAGAAAGAAAGCCTACAATTGCCTTCAGAAAATACACATATGAACTTCCCTGGTGCATGCAGGCAAAGCAATTTTATAAATCGGCCCTCTTCTGTTCTTGGACCTTTCTTTGTTAGCTGTCACTCCTTTGAAAGCAAAATTAAACATTCTTCACCTTCAAGAATCAGTCTCTGATAAACTCATTCCTTCTCCCCTTAAGACTTTTCTGCTTTTCTTATCATTGTCAGTTTGCGTACACGAGGTTCTATCTTGCTTTGTACTTTCTCCTTTAAATAACTATTTATCTGACCCTCTGAAAAACAACATTCTTTTGGAAATTCAGTGAGGTTGATCATAGGAAAAAAAAGATGACAAAATGTATACCATTATGGTCTGAAAAGACAATTGCTTATCAAAACAAAGTAAGTTTAGGATGAATGTGAAAATATTAAATTCTGTTGTTCAGTTCAGTTCACTTCAGTCTCTCAGGTGTGTCTGACTCTTTGCAACCCCATGAATCACAGCACGCCAGGCCTCCCTGTCCATCACCAACTCCTGGAGTTCACTCAGACTTATGTCCATCGAGTCTGTGATGCCATCCAGCCATCTCATCCTCTGTCATCCCCTTCTCCTGTTGCCCCCAATCCCTCCCAGCATCAGAGTCTTTTCCAATGAGTCAACTCTTCTGGCCAAAGTACTGAAGTTTCAGCTTTAGCATCATTCCTTCCAAAGAAATCCCAGAGTTGATCTCCTTCAGAATGGACTGGTTGGATCTCCTTGCAGTCCAAGGCACTCTCCAGAGTCTTCTCCAACACCACAGTTCAAAAGCATCAATTCTTCAGGCTCAGCCTTCTTCACAGTCCAACTCTCACATCCATGCATGACCACAGGAAAACCATAGCCTTGACTAGACGGACCTTTGATGGAAAAGTAATATCTCTGCTTTTGAATATACTGTCTAGGTTGGTCATAACTTTTCTTCCAAGGAGTAAGCGTCTTTTAATTTCATGGCTGCAGTCACCATCTGCAGTGATTTTGGAGCCCCCCAAAAATAAAGTCTGACACTGTTTCCACTGTTTCCCCATCTATTTCCCATGAAGTGCTGGGACTGGATGCCATGATCTTCGTTTTCTGAATGTTGAGCTTTAAGCCAATTTTTTCACTCTCCTCTTTCACTTTCATCAAGAGGCCCTTTAGCTCCTCTTTACTTTCTGCCATAAGGGTGGTGTCATCTGCATATCTGAGGGTATTGATATTTCTCCCAGCAATCTTGATTCCAGCTTGTGTTTCTTCCAGTCCAGCGTTTCTCATGATGTACTCTGCATATAAGTTAAATAAGCAGGGTGACAAATATACAGCCTTGACAGACTCCTTTTTCTATTTAGAACCAGTCTGTTATTCCATGTCCAGTTCTAACTGTTGCTTCCTGACCTGCATACAGATTTCTCAAGAGGCAGATCAGGTGGTCTGGTATTCCCATCTCTTTCAGAATTTTCCACAGTTTGTTGTGATCCACACAGTCAAAGGCTTTGGCATAGTCAATAAAGCAGAAATAGATGTTTTGCTGGAACTCTCTTTCTTTTTCCATGATCCAGTGGCAATTTGATCTCTGGTTCCTCTGCCTTTTCTAAAACCAGCTTGAACATCAGGGAGTTCACGGTTCGTGGTATTGCTGAAGCCTGGCTTGGAGAATTTTGAGCATTACTTTACTAGCATGTGAGATAAGTGCAATTGTGCGGTAGTTTGAGCATTCTTTGGCATTGCCTTTCTTTGGGATTGGAATGAAAACTGACCTTTTCCAGTTTGTTGTTAAGAAAAATAAAAGAAATATTCTTTTAAGCTGCGGTAATAGGGGGAAGATAAAAAATTACATTTTTAGGATACAAATAATTTAAAGAATCCAATGTGTATTTTCAAGTGCTGGTGAATATTTTAGAAACATTCTCTTATTTTGACACTGGCATTGCTATTTTTCTAAGAAACCGAGCCTTCCTATGCCATACACTTCCTTATTTAATTATTTTTTTGTATTTTTTGTTTCTTTTTAGATTTTTAATTGGAGGATAATTGCTTTACAATGTTGCATTGGTTTGTGCTATACAACAGTGTGATTCAGTAATATGTAATATGTAAGTATACATATGTAACCCCTCCATCTTCAGTCTCTTTCCCACCCCCATATTGAATTTTGCATTTATTTTTCTTTCACATTAGATAAGAATCTCCATGAAAATAGAATTTTTAGCTTTTTTGTTCACCACTGTATCCTAGCATCTAGAATTGATCCTGATACATCATAATGATAAGTATTTGTTGAAATGGTGAATGAAGAATTACTATGTTACACACTTGGTGAAGGAAATCTCTTGGTGTATCCCATTCCAAATATTCAAGTCCTTATGAAAACAGACTCACAGGCTTAGAGAATGAATTTATGGTTACCAGGGGAAGGGTCAGAGAAGGCAGTGGCCATCCACTCCAGTATTCTTGCCTGGAAAAACCCCATGGACGGAGCAGCGTGGTAGGCTGCAGTCCATGGGGACAGTAGGAGTTGGACACAACTGAGCGACTTCACTTTCATTTTTCACTTTCCTGCATTGGAGAAGGAAATGACAACTCACTCCATTGTTCTTGCCTGGAGAATCCCAGGGACAGAGGAGCCTGTTGGGCTGCTGTCTGTCTATGGGGTCTCACAGAGTCAGACCGACTGAAACGACTTAGCAGCAGCAGCAGGGGAAGGGGTGGGGGAAGGGATAGACAAGGAATGTGGGATCCACATGTGCAAACTGCTATATTTAAAATGGATCACCAACAAGGACCTACTGCAGAGCACAGGGAACTCTGCTCAGTGTTATGTGGCAGCCCGGATGGGAGGGCAGTTTGGGGGAGAATGTATACATGTATGTGTATGGCTGAGTCGCTCCGCTGTGCTCCTGAAACTATCACATTGTTAACTGGCTATACTCTAATATAAAGTAAAAAAGATTTTAAAAATCCTTATGGAAACAAAAATTTAAGCTAAAAAAAAAATATTTTAAAGACCCCAGTAGTTCCACCTATCCAGACTCCACTCCTTAAATATACATCATATTTCTCTGTTGCCATGATGGAAGTAATATACGGAGAAGAAGAAAAATAAGGAGGAAAAATAAGGTGAGAAAGATTCAAAGGGAACATTCTGACTTGCCTTGCTAGCCTGGAGTGATCATTGTGAAAGAAGTCAGCCATTGTATTGTGGTGACATAGGAGCAGGCCGTGGAGAGGACACTATTTAGGGAAAAACTGAAGATTTTTGCCAACTTTCAGGAGCATATGAGTGAGCCTTCGTGAAAACAGAGGCTCCCTGCAAACAGGCCCACACAGTCTTCAGATAATGCAGCCCCTTCCTATGCCTTATCTGCAACCTCAAGAGAGACCCTGAGCCAACTAAGCCATGTCAGAAATCTTGATCTAAAGAAACTGTGAAATAATAGTAAATGCTGTTGTCTTAAGGCACTGAGCTATGGGGTAATTTTTATGTGGCAATAGATTAAGAATACAACGGTTTTTTGAAAAATAAGCAATAAACATTTGTCTAGGAAACCGAAGCATAAAACCAGTAGTTCAAAAATAGACAAAAAACAAACGACATTCTGGCAGTAGCTTGATGAGATATGTGGCACAATTTTTTTCTTTCTTTCCTATTCTCTCTGTTTTATGACTATCCACAATCATATATATTTAGAAATTAGGTGTTTGCTACTTTTCTGATACAGCAATATGCCATGTAACAAAAGAAAGCATGGTAAACTAGGAGGAGGTTAGAATCAATGCCATTTGAATAGGACATGCCAGTGAAGACATGCCCGTAGCAGGAAGCATTAGCAATAAGGTTGTGCTTCTCTCCACTGGTCATCGTTTGGTTGTGGCTTTTAGTTTCTTTGTTGTTTCTAATCATTAAAATATCAGCTGTCCCCTTCTGGAAAAATTCTTTAGGAATCACAAACTTGAAGTTTGTCCACTGAGAATTTGGGCAGAAAGAATGTAGATTGGAAATGAAAGATCCTGGCTTCAGTTTTGCCGCTTCAGGACATTTGGTGTGAGAGAATTTCAAGTTCTTCTGTGCTAAGTGTTTTCATTTGTGAGCTGAGAGGGTAGTGCAGATGCTGTTTCAGCTTCCTGGAGCTTCCTAAGGTCTCCGAACTATTTTAGAAAATTGGAAGTGCCATGTATGTTGCTTCTTACGAATAAGATGTTAGCCTCACTAAATTCAGTTAAAAGATGTGATTGTCCCAGAATAATCATTTATCAAACACAGTACTCAGGAAACAGGCATAACGAGAGAATTACCAAATATGTAAATGGCATGAACCTATCTTCGGTGGCTGCAAAACCAAACCTCTGTCTCACTGAGCGGCCTCTGTTTTGTAACACTGAGGATCTCTGTTTTATCCTAGGTAATGCTTCCTGAATTGATATTTTAAAATTGGGAAGCAATTTAGCGTGTTGCATTGTCCTGATCTGTTAGCCCAAGCCAACGTTAATGACACATCTTAATAGAATAATGGTCAGTTGGGCATCGAAACTTTACCCTGTCATGGATCATTTTTGGCAGCTGTGCTTTTTATTCATCAGTCTTATTGAAACCGCTTTCCTGACCGAAGCAAAGATAGTCTTCTTTGTTCAAAATTCTCATAAAAGACAAAATAGAAGTCTTTGCAGACAGACTGGCATGCCTGAATAAATTTATTTTCCTAGGCTTCTAGCCACAACAGTGAGAAACAAATACCTTTTACCTACATCTTTAAGTACACTACACACTAGCACATTTATAGGATTAAATAATGCTCTTTACTTTGACTTCTTCCTTGTCTGTTTTAAATCATTGCCCAAACTTGCATTTTTAAATCTTTCCCTTATAATGCTTAACCTTTAGCCCTGGGCTATTAGAGCAATCTATGCCTGTGTCTGTGTTTGTCTGTGTCTATGTGTGTACACATACACTGTCTATGATGTTGGAGGAGGAGGACTGGGATTTCTTTTTAATCCTCTTTCTTTATAGAGAACAGACCTCAAAGGGTTTCCTTTCCTAGCTTCTTAACTTCTCTTCCAAGCATAATGATTCTAGACAGACCAAACGACTGACCAGTGATCCATCGTGTTTTTAATCATTTACAGTCTGATTCCTACACGGTGGTGCCTGTTATTTGGTTTTGAAGAATGCTTGCCTGAAGAATACATTCAACCCAGCATTTCTGAGCAATAAATTACCTGTGTTGGGGGCCCTTGACAGCCTGTATTATTTTGCCCTTGTTGAAAATAATGGATGATTTGGAACAAAGCTCCCTTTGAATTAAAATACAAAAGGTTAGAATTTTAGAGCCCAAGATAATAAGTAACCCTCAGCAAACAGACTGGACTGAAAGCTTCCCCAAAGAGGAAAGATTTGAGGGGTTAAAACATGGGGGACAGAAAGCGTAAACATAAGCATTTGTGCAGACACATGATTTTTTTTTTCTAGAACTGGGAAAATCTTTTGTATCCTGCACTGTCCCAGATGCTCAGTCAACTATAGAGTTATAGTTATACTAACATGAGGCAGAGCAGAGCTTTGTGTAAATATTATGATCATCCCGAATCACCCAAGAGAAATCTGGTCTCCTGTTTGGCTGTTGAGCCAACTTCCTTCTATCCCCAACTGGGAGGTGGAGGAGTGGAGGGCGGGGGGTTCTGCAATTGTTGGCACTGTAGATAGATCACAAGGGAAGCTTAATTTTAGCTGAACATGCATTTGTTTATACATTCGTGAAAATTAATTATCATATATTAAATTATAACACTATTGTTTAAATGCATGTAGATGAAAGGAACAAATATTTTCATCTGTAAGTATGTATGTACCTATAGGCAGTCCATGGAACAGAAAACAATCCCAAAGTAATGATGTGACGTAGAAATGGAACTGTCCTTTGACTGATGTATTTAATGTTGTAAGCAATGGTCAGGTTTCCACACAAAAACAAAAGTGATCTGAAATTTCTAGCTTATTTAAACTAGCCTTAAGATCACTGTCAAAGAGGCAATATGCCACATGAGTTAAGAATCAGGATTCCTACTTTTGCATCTGGGTTTCCCCTACTCACTGATAGTGTCACTTT
This sequence comes from Nanger dama, assembly GCA_917880005.1. NCBI lineage: Eukaryota > Metazoa > Chordata > Mammalia > Artiodactyla > Bovidae > Nanger > Nanger dama. The sequence continues at coordinate 21,843,254 of CAKJTW010000002.1, forward strand.
GGGAAAGTTTTGTGACCTCTCTGAACCATATTTCCTAGTCTGTATATTACAGGAATCAGCAAACTAGAATCTGTGGGCCAAATCTGGCTTGCCATTTGTTTTGACTTGACTTGCAAGCTAATTTTTAAAAATATTTTTAAGTATTAAAACTAAAGGAAGAATAGCGTTTCATGACATATGAACACAGTGTGAAATTTAACTTTCATGATCCATAAATGAAGTTTTATTGGGACATAGCCAAACTCGTCTGTTTTCATCTGGTCTGCTTTCTACGTTGCTTTCTTGCAACCAGGCAGAAAGTTACAGTAGGGACTGTATGACCCATGGAGCCCAAGATAATTAATCCGTGGCCCTTTACAGACAACATTTGTCAAACCCTGCTGTAATATCACCCTTGCAGTTTTGCCATAAGGATTGACTATTATATAAAGTGTTTAGTGCAGGGAATTAAAGTAAGGAGCCCGGGCTAATGCTGTCCCTGGAAATGAATATGTGGCTGTGTGTGTAGACTTCCCAAGGACAGAAAAAAAAGACAACCTGGGAAATAAGCACAACATACTAGCATTTTCTTTCAGTTTTATAAGAATGCAGGATGGTGGAAGAGGGTATTTATAGAAAAATGGAAATGTGATTTTTGTTTATCTGGTATAGTCTAACATCAACTGGACTACAAATTGCCTATAATAAATTCAGCATCCATTTCAATAAGAGGTAAAATTTTGCCATAGACAATACTTTATTAGTTATTGTTTATATTGTTACTCTATTATTGAATATCTCCTGATAGGATGGGATTCTCTGAATATATAGAAGCATCTATATTCAATATACTATGATAAATCATAATGGAAAATAATTTGCAAAGAAATGTGTATATATATATATATATATATTACATAACTGAATTACTTTGTTATACAATAGAAATTAACACAACATTGTAAATCAACTATTTGTTGTTGTTGTTCAGTCACTAAGTCATGTCCAACTCTTTGCAATTCCATGGACTACAGCATGCCAGGCTCCCCTGTCCTTCACTGTCTCCTAGAGTTTGCTCAGACTCATGTCTACTGAGTCAGTGATGCTGTCTAACCATCACATCTTCTGCTGCCCATTCTCCTTTTGCCTCCAGTCTTTCCCAGCATCAAGGTCTTTTCCAATGAGTTAGCTCTTTCCAAAAGTGGCAGTAGCATGCTTCATTCCCACAATGAATGAATAACAGTTCTTATTTTTCTACATCCTCATCAGCATTTGATAGTGTAATTTTTTTATTGTTTTCATTATTGTTAATTCTTTGGGATTTTTGTATAGACAATCATCTCATCCCTGAACAGAGTTTTGTTTTGTTTTCCTTCCCTATCTGTGTACTTTTTGTTTTCTTTTCTTATCTTATTGCAAAAGCTAGCACAGTTACTGCAATGTGTAGGCGTGAGTGATAAGAGGGCACATTTGCCTTGTTCTTGATCTTGTGTCCTAAGTCACTTCAGTTTCCTGACTCTTGCGAAACTATGGAGTGCAGTCTGACAGGCTTCTCTGTCCAAGGGATTCTCCAGGCAAAATTACTAGAGTGGGTTGCCACACCCTACTCCAGGGGATCTTCTTGAGCCAAGGCTCTTAGGGGGAAAAAGCCTAATTTCTCAGCATTAAGTATAATGTTAGCTGAGATTTTTGTGAATGTTCTATATCAAGTAGAGATAATTCTATTCTTAGATTGCTGAGTGTTTTGTTTGAGATTTTTAGCTTTTTTGGTTTGTTTTAGCTTTTTTTGGTTTGTTTTACTCATGAATAAGTGTTCAGTTCAATTCAGTCACTCAGTCATGTCCCACTCTTTGTGACCCCATGAATCGCAGCACGCCAGGCCTCCCTGTTCATCACCAACTCCCGGAGTTCACTCAGACTCACGTCCATCGAGTAGGTGATGCCATCCAGCCATCTCATCCTCTGCTGTCCCCTTCTCCTCCTGCCCCCAATCCCTCCCAGCATCAGAGTCTTTTCCAATGAGTCAACTCTTTGCATGAGGTGGTCAAAGTACTGGAGTTTCAGCTTTAGCATCATCTTCCAAAGAACACCCAGGACTGATCTCGTTTAGAATGGACTTGTTGATATAGTGTCAAATACTTTTTCAGCATCTATTGAATGATCGTATGATATTCTTTATCCTGTTCAGTTCAGTCGCTCAGTTGTGTCCGACTCTTTGTGATCCATGAACCACAGAACGCCAGGCCTCGTCCATCACCAACTCCTGGAGTTCACCCAAATCGATGTTCATTGAGTCGCTGATGCCATCCAACCGTCTCATCCTCTGTTGTCCCCTTCTCCTCTTGCCCTCAATCTTTCCCAGCATCAGGGTCTTTTCCAATGAGTCAACTCTTTGCATGAGGTAGCCAAAGTATTCAAGTTTCAGCTTCAGCATCAGTCCTTCCAATGAACACCCAGGACTGATTTCCTTTAGGATTGACTGGTTGGACCTCCTTGCAGTCTAAGGGACTCTCAAGAGTCTTCTCCAACATCACAGTTCAGAAGCATCAATTCTTTGGCACTCAGCTGTATTTATAGTCTAACTCTCACATCCATACATGACCCCTGGAAAAACCATAGCCTTGACTAGATGGACCTTTGCTTTATAGTATGCTGTCTAGGTTGGTTTATCCTGTATACGTGATTTATTATATTATTTGATTTTCAAATATTGAACTAGCCTTATATATCTAGAAAAAATTCCACATGGTTGTGTTGTATAATTTTTTAATATATTGTTGGATTTTATTTGCTAATATATTTTGCTGAAGCTGTTGTATCTATGCTTATGAATAATATCTAATTTTTCTTTCTTGTAATGACTTCTGGTTTTGGAGAATCCAGAATTTTGCCCCAATTTTTCCCTTGATTTCATGCTTTGAGTATTTCTCTTGAGAAGTCCAATTTGATCATAAATATGTTTTCTTTCAAATATGAACTTTTAAACTTTGCTATTTGAAAATTTCTGCTTATGTTCAGTATTGCCAGTATTTTAACGTACACTGGGCCTTAGTGCCATCATGTTTTTGATAGTTCTACTAGATGTTTTTAGACTCTTCTTATTTGGAAACATAGGTGCTTTAGTTTTGGAATTTTTGATTATTCTTTGTTAATCAAAAGTTTGATTATTCTTTACTAATTTCCTTTCTTCTTTTATCTTGTTTCAGGAACTCTTTTTTGGTTAGCCTTTGGACTTCCTCAACTGATCTACTAGTAATCTTATCTTTTGATGTCTATCATATTTTCCATTTAATTTTTTTCTGCTCTCTATGATACCTTGGTTTTATTATCTGCTCTTGGGGTGACTTTTTATTTCTATATTTATATTTCTAGTCTTAAGGAGTGCTATCTAGGTTGACAGTTCAATTTTTATAGTATCCTGTTGGATGAAATTATTTATTTATCTGAAAACATAATAACAGTTGTAATTATAGTCTTCATCTGTTCTCTGCATTCCTGTTTTCTATGGGCTCTTTTTCCTTTTTGATGTCTTTACTTTTTGGTGAGACTTTCTTCAATAACCAGGGATTTTTGCTACCTGTTCACTTTTAAGGTTGGGCATCAGAGCTTGAATTGAAGATCTCTGTGAGGGCTACCCCAGTGGCTTGTGCAGGCATGCTAAGTCACTTCAGTCATGTCTGACTCTTTGTGACCCCATGGACTGTAACCCACCAGACTCCTCTGTCCATGGGATTCTCCAGGCAAGAATACTAGAGTGGGTTGCCATTCCTTCCTCCAGGGGATCTTCCCAACCCAGAGATCAACCTGCATCCCATTTCTCCTGCACTGGCAGGCAGGTTCTTTACCACTAGCACCACCTGGGAAGCCCGCCTTGGTGGCTCAATGGTGAAGAACCTGCCTGCAGCGCAGAGGATGTGGGAGATACTGGTTCAATCCTTGGGTCAGGAAGGTCCCTTGGAGAAGAAAATGGCAACCCACTGCAATGCTCTTGCCAGGAAAGTCCTATGGACAGGGGAACCTGGTGGGCTATAGTCCATAGGGTCACAAAGAGCTGGACACAGCTGAGCATGCACACACACACACACGAGGATATAACATCTTCCAGCTGAGAGACTCCTTGAGAATGAAATATTAAGAATGCTTTCATTTCATATTGAGAACCCCATCCCACAGCACAAGCCATCCCATTCCCCCCACCAATAACCCTTCAGTCTCTTGGGAAGTATATGCCAAGCATTATTAGGGGGTAAAAGTTGCATAATTCAATGTGTAAACTTTTATTTAAGCATCTATTTTCAATTTGGTTCTTCTCTTCTGCCTTCTGCTCTGCCGCATCTCTCTAGGCTCTGTGCCTCTTATTCTCTCTTTTTTAGTAGAATATCTCTCCATTTATATAATTTTTCTTTGATTTCTTCTGTTAACAGGTAATAAGTCTTATAAAGTCTTGTAAATGCTTTGCTAGAGTTACACCTAGGCAACTAATTTATCTTGGTTTCCATGTGTCCACTGCTAGCATACAGAAATGCAGTTGATTTTTTATTTAAATTTTTTCCAGCTTTGTTGACATATAACTGACAAATAACATTGTGTAAATTTAAGGTGTATGATGTAATGATTTGATACTTGTGTATTGTGAAATGATTACCATAATAAGATTAGTTAATACATTTATCATCTCTTGAAAGTGAAAGTGAAGTTGCTCAGTGGTGTCTGACTCTTTGTAACTCTATGGACTGTTGCCCGTCAGTCTCCCTCCGTCTATGGGATTTTCCAGGCAAGAATACAGAGTGGGTTGCCATTTTCTTCTCCAGGGGATGTTCCTTTCCCAGGGATTGAACTCAGGTCTCCCACACTACAGGCAGACTCCTTACCCTCTGAGCCATCAGGGAATCCTATCACCTCATACCTTTTTGTGTATATATATTATGAGAACATTTAAGATTTACTCTTTTAAGAGCTTTCAAATATATTATACAGTACTGTTAACTACAGCTACTGTGCTGTACTTATTCATCTTATAACTGGAAGTGTACCCTTTGATCGACATCTCATTTTCCCACCTTCTAGCCCATGCTACTCTTTTCTTTAAATTTATTTTTTAATTGGAGATAGTTGCCTTTCAATGCTATGTTGGTTTCTGGCACACAACAGAACAACATGAATCAACATGAATCAATTGCAGCTATATGTAACTCCCTTCCCTCTTGAGTCTTCCTCCCACCACCCCCATTCTGCCCTTCTAAGTCATCACAGAGCACCAGGCTAGGCAATTCTTTTCTTCTTTCTATAAAGGTTTTTAGAGTGGACATGTGAGTGATATCTTACAGAATTTGTTTTTCTCTGTCTGGTCGTTTTACTTAGCATAATGCCATCGAGGTCTATTCATCGACGTGAGGGCCTCTTATTCTGATGCAGGATAAACCTACTGTCTCCTATTAGACTTAGGACGGGTGAATCTGTTGACTGGACATACCAGAAAAGAAGATTTTACCTGTCTCTAGAGAGGCAACACCTTCCTGACTGTAGCACCATATCTTCCCTGCTTGGTGTAATGCCCACTTCCAGAATCTGTGCAGGGTCCTGGAGAAAGATCTAAGCACAGTTCTCACTGTTTTTCTCTCCAGTCAATACTTTTACCCAGCTTTCTCAGCAGTACTGACTCCTCCATTCACTTTCCATTTACTGCCTATTATTGTCTCTGCTTGCATTCTTTTGCTTGTGTTTTTGACTATTTTTTACCCCTTTATTTTTATTTAAATGAGTCTTGAGGAGAAAACTGAAATGAAAACCATGTGTTTAATCTTTAGAGCTTAATCAGAAGGCTACTGGAATCATTACAAACATACAAAATAAAAATTTTAAAGATAGCTCACTATGTTATTCCAGATATACCAAAGACATATGATCACTAACCTAGACATACACTTAATTTAAGCAAAACCAAAATTTGGCCTGAACATTCATGTTATTAAACACCACATTTCCTAAACTGTTTAATCTGTATAATTCTCTGTCCCTAAAAGTGCTGTAGTAAATAAAGGAAGAATGATTTCCTAGTTGTCTAACATTGACAATATATCCTTTTCCTATAATATCATTTAACATGAGATCTTATGAAAGTCTAAGAAAGCTGAATTTAGGGATGTTGGGGCCCATACACATCACAAAGAGGAGAAACCCTTTCACTCGTGGCTTACCTCCAAGTCTGTCTTTTGATTCAAGGAAAAATGAAAGTGAAATGATGCAACAAAGGATGTCTTTAGATCCCTGGACACACTGGGTCTTTCTCAATATTTTCCAATATCCCATTTTCCCTTTTGGGAAATGCTCCACCATACGCAGTGCACACTTCCCACTAAGAATATCAAATGAATCAGATCTTCCTCTTCCCCTTCCTGTTTCAATCAGGCACATTCCCAACCTCAGAGTTCTGGGAAAGATCATGCAGGTTGTACCCTATTCGTAAGAACACCCTGCCAGGAAGGTCAGTGGGGACTGAAAATCAGCTGAGGTCTGCTTGCCAAGCCTGTATCTGTGGGACTGCCTCTCGCTGGAGGTGATGCCGTATTCTAATTCACACAAAAGTTCAGTTTGAACTAAAAGAAGTTGTGGTCATTCAGATCTTCCTCCTGGGGCTTTGCATCTAAAAATGCCCTCGTATGCACCTCAGCTGTAGCAGATTGTGGATCAGACAGATTCTACAGCATCACTTTTGATGTGAATTCTACAGCCCAGCCCTCAAATATTCTGGGATCTTATCATTTCTCTACATTTGCCTCCCATTAATATTGTGAGGCCACATGAATAACAACTCAGCAAATTTCAGTTTAGGTAAAGAAGCCAGAGTAGAAGATGATCGCTTAAAACCAAGACTGATACAGAGGACGTGCAAATGCATGGATGAGATAGTATTACCTGTTTGCTTGGGGGTTTTTGTTGTTGTTTTTTTAAGGAGGCGTGGTTAATGGTGCAGTGTGAGAGGAAATGAGGAGGGTAGGGATATAAAGCAAAAAGGGAGGTTGATAAATTATTGAAAACTGTTAGCTCTGGTTCTTTGTTGCATTCTCTGTCAAAGACTTTCCCACCACCGTCTCCCTACCTTGCCTGCCCCTTACCCCAGCTCTCTGACATGCAGCCTAGTGACAAAAGTGTGAGCTACCTAGCACTTTGGGTATAAAGAAATTGCTCTGGTTGGCTTTATCCTGGGGATGGCTCTGTCAACACCAATAAGAGCTGACAATAGTAATAGGAGTGTACAAGATGGTAGGGGGCATCAAAGCAAAGAACAATATTCAGCTTGAAACAAGGTCACTTGCTTTAGTGTGAGGCTGGGTGGGAAGGAGAATCAGACCACAGGTTTTTTAAATGATCAAGAAACCAAACAGTCGTGCTTTAAAAAAAAAAAAATTGTTTTTGGCAGAACTCGGTAAAATCAGTGTTTGCAAAGTGAAATGTAAGAAAATAATCAAAAGCCAAAATTTTTTCCTTAAGTCTGAGACACCACAGGAACTGGAGAGCCTGGTTAAAATGAGCCATTTTACCAAATACATATGTTATATTATTAATTTCAGTGCAGAGTGTCCAAAAGGAGAGAAAAAGATTTCAAATGAGTAATCTTAAAAGCAGTGTGAGCTTGGTTTCCTTGGTAGTGTTACCCATAAAGGAAAGAGCAGATAAGCAAATTCAATTTGGAAAATAATGACCCATATTATGAACTGGGACCCATGTGACAAGCTGTTGATACAAAATATAGCACCAAGTCTGTATCATTAAGCCTTATGCAATTGGAACCTTTCAAAATGATAGAGTACCTGCTGTTTTGTTTTGTTGGCTTTTTCTTCCTATTCTGTGAGCCTCACTGGGCAATAACATACACCAAGGAATTTACTAAGAAAAAAATATTTTGAAGTAGACGTAATGGTTAAAAGATATTTTAAAGTAGATGTGAGAAAATGAAAGCATGATGACTGTGGAAGTAGTGAAGGGTGAGGTGTGTACAGAAGTTCAATATGTAAGGAGTCTCTCTGATTGGCACTTCGTTAATTGCAGTAGGAAGATCCTCTGGTAATTCACACAGAGACTAGACTGAAGGTATCTTGGCATCATTCACTTCCCTGTAAGCCATTTGTGGTCCTGCTGATGGACACATATGGCGTTAGCTAAGTTAATCAGTTCAAAAGATGTTCGGAAAAAATGCACTGGTGGACCAAGTGAGACCTGTAATATAGGTCTGATGACCTGTAATATACAAACTGATGACCTGTAATATACAGTGGAGCGTTCTGCTGAGGCCTAAATTTGAATCATGGGGTCTATAAAGTAGAGAGCCCAGAGAATCATTTGGTACATTTTTGTTGTTCTTTCCATATCTTTAAATAAATAGTACCTCTTGCCTTTACATAAAATCAAGATTTTGTTTCACCCCAGGAAAACAGCTGGATGGTAACTGCCTATGTTTAGAGAATAAATTTTAGAATGATGGAATGTCACTTTGGGATCCTTTGGGGGGTAGTTCAAAGAGAGAAGTTGTTATCCTTTAGTTAAAACAGAGGACAGATTCTGCACCAAATTTTAAGAATATGCTTGTGTTTGACTTAAAATGTTGGCTCCCAGATTTCCCTGGTGGTCCAGTGTTAGTGAATCCACCTGCCAATGAAGGGGACACAAGCTCGATCCCTGGTCCAGGAAGATTCCACATACTGAGGGGCACCTAAGCCCTTGAGCCACAACTCCTGAGTGTGTGCTCTGGAGCCCACAAGCTGCAACTTCTGAAGTCCACGCGTTTGAGAGCCCCTGCTAAACAATCGCAGTGAGAAACCCGCACACTGCAACTAGAGTAGCCCCTGCTTGCCACAACTAGAGAAAGCCCATATGCAGCTACGAAACCCAGCAGCCAAAAAAGAAATACATAAAAATAAACTTAAAATAAAATATTGGCTCCTTGGTCAGCACAAAATGCATTTTGCAGAATGAGAAGCACCAAAACATGGGTAACTGTCCTCACCGGAGGAACTGAAGTAGGAGCCTTACAAGGAGGGGGACACAGAATATCTATTGTGAGCCCCACATTGAGAGTCACAAAAGCTGTTGCTCTTATTTGTAGGTTTTACTTGCAGAGTCGCTGCTTCTCACATGAGCAGCTTCTAGGAAATATACTCTAATGTTGAGCAGCTCCAAGCGGTTCATTACTAAACAGGGATTAATAATTTGTCAAAGCAGTTGTAGGTAGGTCATCTTTGAGAGTGATAAAATGTTTGGTCTTTTATTAGAAATAGTTCAGAAAATAAAAGACAACAGCTGGTTCTGTTGGTAACTTACGTTCTTCATGAAAGAAGGTAAGACAGAGTGCACTGTGGAATGCGGTAGTAGCTCCCCTCAGAGACACAATGGATTACATTGATGGCAATGTTGGAAATAAAGAAATAAGACAAAAGAGTGTTATTTGTTAATTGAGAGACTTTCCTGTAGTCTTCAGCTGTGATCACTTTGCACATCAAGGGGAAGTCATAGTGTAAACAAGGCTTGAAAGGGAATTTGTCAGCTGCTTTTGGGATCTGTTGGATTTTAGGTACACAGAGGCATCAGAATTCACAGATTTGATTTTTGCCAGCTAGCCCCTCACCCAGCATTTCATCTGGAACCCTGAACTAGCCATTTAATATCTCTGAGCCTCATTGCTTCATCAGTGATACAGGGCTCAAAACACATATTCCTTACAGAGGTGCTCACACTGTTAAAAAGAAATAGGGACTTCCCTGGTGGTCCAGTGGCTGGGATTCGTTGCTCCCAATGCTAGGGGCCTGGATTCAACCCCTGGTCATGGAACTGGATCCCACATGCTGCAACTAAAAAGACACACACACACACACACACACACACACCCATGCTGCAATGAAGACTGAAGATCCCATGTGCAGCAGCTGAGACCTGGCACAGCCAAATAAATAAATAAACAAAAATATTTTTTAAAGAAAATAATATCCAAGAAACTTTTTTATGATCTCTATTTTACCATAAAAAATAACAAACCATGACTATTTCATGATGAATCCATTCGCCAACTTCAAACTCTTCCAATCTGTTCCCCCAACAAATTTATAAATAATGTCTATTAGGACATTTTCAGCTAACTTAGTCCTAGTTATTCTTTTGATAATCAATGCAAAACTACTGCTTTGATGAGCACAGCTATATAATTCACACCACCATTGACTTTTCCCCCAATTAGCCCTAATAGAATTGATTACATCCATTGAAAAAGAGTCTCACATTTCTTCATCACAGGTGCTTTGTTTCCTGACATCCCAGCTAATTCCTGAAAAATAAAACATGTTTTAGACTTCTTTCCTTTTTCTTACACTTTGTGGTAGGAAAAGATAATAGCCTCCCAAAGATGCCCCTGGCTTAATCCCTGGAAGCTGTGAACATGTTACTTTACATGGCAAGAAGCGCTTTGTAGATATGATTAAGTTAAGCTACTTGACATGGTGAGAATATCCTGGACTATGCATGTAAGTTCATTGTGACTTACAGGGACCTTGTAATAGGGAGGCAAGAGAGTCCAACTCAGAGAAGCAATGGGGCAACAGTGGCAGAGATTGGAGTCACGTGGAGCCAAGAGCCAAGGAATGTGGGCAGCTTCTAGAAGCTGGAAAAGGCAAAGAAATGGATTTGCTCCAGCACTTCCAGAAGGAGTGTGTCTCTGCTAACCCATTTTCCTCCCTCTAGAACTCTAAGTGAATCAGTTGACATGCTTTAAGCCACTAAATTTTTGGTAATTTATCACAGCAGCAATAGGAAACTAACACAGCTATTTTTATGAGTTATTTTGTATTTGTTGGTGGAGGGGTGTTGGTGTTGGTGGTATAGGTTTTATCATTGAGTCAGGAAACCAAAAACAAAGAAAATGTCAACCAAACCAAGAGCAGCTATCAGGGCTACTATATTTCCCAATAGGTTATAACAATAAGCAGGAAGTTGGCAATTTAGAGACTCAAAGAACCTCGAAATTAATAAAAGCCATACTGAAATAGTTGCTAAAATATTATCAGCTGAGAAATTTAGGGAAGGATGAAAATGGTATATAAATACTGTGAACTCTAAGTTATTCAAATCTTAATTTATTATTATTTTTTTACTATATGCTGCTTCCATTTATACCAGGCCAATCATTTCCCATTTAACTCTTCCAGTAACTCTGGAAACCTATGTGGTTAATATTCTCCATCCTAATGGGGAAATTGGGGCTGAGACAAAACAAGTTATGTAACTTAGCCACACAGCTCATAAGTACTAAGTTCCCACTAGAGCCCTAATTACAGCAAGTTGAAATTGTACTTTTAAAATGTCAGTCATTTCCTTGTCTTTGGGAAAAGATACTTAAAAAAATTTTTTTGTGACCCCTACTACATATGAGACACTTAATTTGCTGGTGAGATAAATAGATGACATAGCTATTCTGTGATTAATTCTTAGGTTGAAAAATAAACAGTTCACTGGGTTTGGATCCCTGCTGTAGCGTCTCATCTGATAAGTTCCAACAACACTTTGACTGCACTCCATGATACCTGTGGAAATATACAAAGACATTTGTTAAGATTCTTTTAATGAATCACTTAATATACAATAAAATGTGTAGCTATCTAGTTTAAAATGCATTTCTGGTTTAGTCAGAAGTCACTATTAGGTTAAATAATACAATAATAATGACTCCAAGAAGAAAACAAAGTAATAGAGTTTCGTTAACAATGTGGTAAGAAATTCACAGGAGTTAAATTTTTAATCAAAAACATTCAATAAAAGTAAAATTGCTCCTGAAAGACGGGCTGCATTTTTGGTGGATTAGCTAGACAGATTCCACAAACATTTGTCTAAGCCATTATCTGGAAAATCACTTTCAACCCTAATACAATGAAAATATATTATCCATGCTAATAACAATGTCCCATCTGTTTAAGCACTTTACAACCTACTGAAAGCCATACCTGCAGAAAGCCTTATGGCTCTGAATTTCAAAACAGTTACAAGTTGAATGCATGTGGCAGAATTACCTGGTAAACAGGCCCTATGAGCTTTCTGTTAAAGGGCTTGTTTGGTACTGTGAGCTGATCTTCCAGAATAAACTACTGGAGTCAGCCAGCAGCAAATTTTATAGGGCCATTCATTATGTCTAACCACTGATAAGTGACCACTCAGTTCTAATATATTTTATTTTATTTTTGGCCACACCAAACAACATGCAGGATCTTAATTCCCCAACTGGGGAATCAAACCTATGTCCCCGCAGTGGAAGCACAGAGCCCTAGCAACTAGATCACCTGGAGTTTCCTCTAAGATATTTTAGCGTATATATGCTGCTTCTTCATGATTGAAAGGCATCTGATATGAAAGCCCAACGGATAATCAAACAGTACAACCCCAAATAAAGTCTGTTTATAAACCATGAGTGTTCAGTGCTCAACAAACAGAACAATTATCAATCCATCTAGTTATTCAAGGAATACAAAAAGGTGAAGGTGAAGGTGAAGGTGAAAGTTTCAAGCCATTATGTCAAATTTAAAACACTTTAAGCAAGCAGGTAGGCATTTCTTCCCTCACTGAGTAAAAGAATGTGACAGAAATATTTCAGTTTGGTAGCAAACTGAGAGTAAACCAATGAAGAAATATCCAAGGGATACATTAAACAAATGATTAAGAATATTAATACAACCCCAAATGGTGAAATAGACCTATCATATGAAGGAAAAATACTCCCTTTCATAGGGAAAATGTGGGTCAGTGTGTGAATGCCAGATACTAATATTATTTTCAAAATTATGCTTTCAATTTTAAAAACATGTTAAATGACTTTTTATAACAACTCTTTGTGGTAGGTAGGTTTTGAACCATTTTCACTTTCCAAATGAGAAAGCAAAGACTTATTATTAATTATTGACTTCGTTGTTGTCCAAAGTCACAAATTCTAAAAGGCAAAGTAGAAGCCTTTGGTCTAAGCCTAATGTCCATTTCTCAACCTTTGCTCCTTTTTCAACATTTCCCCCAATCTTACTATAGTAATCAGTAGAAATTTTAAAGGGGTTGCCTACATATAATATTCCACCAAAGAATAAAGGTCTTAATAGGCTTCAAATTCTAGAAACATCAAATGTATCAAATTCAAAAATATTATAGTACCTTTTGGATATACTAAAAACGTACTATTATATGGCAATATTCCTCATGATAGACTCAAACTGAAGCCTGAGTAATTCTTCAAAGTCAGCTAAAAAAGTAAAGAGGTGATATATCAGACTATTTATCAGTGTCCAGTTTGCTAAGTATATGGATACAAATTCAATAACTGTTGATGATGTGAATGTACAAATACACCTGAAAAAAATTCTGGTAAAATAGTATCTCTCCAAAATGCTGAAGAAGGAGAAAAAGAAAAATCAAAGAAATATGTTTTAGAGTGAGCAAAGAACTAATTTGATTATAGCAAGAATACTACTAGTGAATTCCTAGTGCTCAAGGGAAAGCTCTAAGCATGGACCAAAAGCATCTAAGTATGTCCAGAAACGTGAATTTCCTTCACAGGATTGAAGGTGATGAATCAGGCAGGAGAGAATTGTTGAAGGAAATAAAAGGCCCAACTCTAGTTTGCCATCAAAAGACCTTTATAAGACTACCTTATATGAAATTTTTAGTAGAACTTTGGGGACAGATGATAATATCTTTAGATCCAGTTCTAAGAGCTTTGTGTCCTGAAAAATCTCAATGTTTAACCTAGGGAGATTCTGACTAATTTAGTGTGCTTAGCCCAACTTTACTAGATTTATACTTTAAGAAACTGCAGCTGATTCATCTCAGAGCATTTGCCCAAAGAGAACATTTAAAGTGTGATTCTTATATTGTTTGATTGCTTGCTTAATTTTTTATTTTCTCATCAATTGTTTCTATTTTCATGGCATGAAGTGTGTTTTTAGAAAAAGAACATACAAAGTACAGCCTTTGTCATTAGAAAATATGGTTAGCATATGACAACCAGGAAAAGCCGGGTCATTAGTTGGAGAGCGCCTGTATTTTTAAGGTCACAGTGAACCTTTCTTTCAGCATGAATTATAGGAGTACAGAGAAAGGAATAAAATGGTATGACCTGAGCCAAAATGTTAAGAAGAGTTTCATGGAAGAGGTGAGACTTAAGAAGGACTCTGAAGAATGAGTAGGATTTGGCTGCATGGAGAGGATCAGGGAGTTTTTCCAGGCAGGGAGAAAAATGAATAAAACCTTTTAGTCAGAAAGGAGCACAATCCAGAACTCTGAGAAAACCAGTCAGTCTAAAACAATGAAATTATTTTTCCTTTTCATTTATTCAGTAGATATTTGCTGAGTAATTACTAAGTTTCTAGCAGCATACCGAGTCAGAGAGAAATAAGATAAATAATGCATAGTTTTGCTCTCAATAATCTCATTGACTAGCTAGAGAAAGAAACTCTGTTAGTAAGAAATCATGTTCGGCTCCTTGAAAAAACAATATGACTGTTGTGGTTTAGTCCAAGATTCCCAACAGGCATGTTACACAGTATATTACTGTTTTGCCAGTGTGTTAGAGGTGTGACAAGATAACGTACTTCTACTTAAGAGCAAATTCTGAATATTCTGCTTTGTCTATGAGTGGCCTTTTCCTTACAAGTAGCAAATGCTACCATTTTCTATATATTTTGTGATGTGAAAAATACCAGGAAACATGAGCTTTATCAAATTGGTTGGCATTTTATCATTTTTTTTAAATCCATAGTACACAGCTAAGCACAGTACAGGTATTATATCATTATGGCTTCTTTTTATGTTTTTGTTTCATCATCCTCCAAATACAGTTTTTATTTTCATGGTTGCCATATAACTTCAAAATGGCTGTTCCGTGTCTTTGTTGCTGTTGTTCAGCCACTAAGTTATGTCCGACTCTCCACAACCCCATGGACTGCAGCACTCCCGGTGCCCCGTCCCTCACTATCTCCCAAAGTTTGCTCAGATTCATGTCCATTGAGTCAGTGATGCCATCCAACCCTCTCATCCTCTGCGCCCCCCCTTCTCCTCCTGCTCTCAATCTTGCCCAGTATCAGAGTCTTTTCCAGTGAGTTGGCTCTTTCTCTCATCTGTATTCCAGTTATAAACAGGGAGGTTATACCTACATTGAAAAGAAGTGAAAGTGAAGTCTCTCAGTCTTGTCCAACTCTTTGCAACCCCATGGACTGCAGCCTGCCAGGCTTCTCTGTCCATGGGATTCTCCAGGCACGAATACTGGAGTGGGTTACCATTTCCTTCTCCAAAGGATCTTCCCGATCCAGAGATTGAACCTAGGTCTCCTGCATTGGAGGCAGACGCTTTAACCTCTGAGCCCCCAGGGAAGCCCCAAAATCTATTCAGAAATCACCAACAATATTCCAGCTATTCTCTTGTTCAGAACTATGTCATATGGATAGGCTTGGCTGCAAAAGAGTCTGTAGAATATAGGTTTTTAGCTGGTTACAGACTATTCAAAAGAAGAACAAAGTTATTTTGGTGAAAACAAAGTGGGAGAGGGTAGTGGTGATTGTGTGTTTTGGGTCTGCTCCAGAGCCAAATACAGGAGCAAATAATTTTGCTGTATTAACTTAAGCAACTTATAGAATGTCTTAGGGGAAAAGGTGGAAGGATACATTCATTCTGACTGAAAAATTAACTAGTGTTTTACAAACAGCAGGAAAATTGAACAGTGTTGAGTCTAAGGGATTAACTTAATGTAAACCTAAATTAAGACAGAACAAAAATATTGAGGAGGCAGTCTGTGTCTGGAAATTTGAGTTTGATAACCCCAAATTCAAAGACACTTGTTAATCTCTGGGTTTTGGGGGAGTGGGATGGGGAGGGGTGGGCTAGAAATGGACATGATGCCAAGGAAGCCCCCTCTGTGGTTTTGGATCTGCTCTTTATGGCTAGGGAGCCAGTGCCAGAAGAAAGAGGCTACAGAGAGGATCAATGGCAGACCCTAGTAAGAGCAGTGGAACACACCCTCTAGGCTGGATACTATAAAAACAAATAAACATCAAGCACTGATGAGGATCTGGAGAAATTGGAACCTTCGTTCAGTGTTGGTGGAATTGTGTATGGTGCAATTGCTGTGAAAACAATATGGCATTTCCTAAAAACATTCAAAATAAATTATAGTATGATACAGCAATTTCACTTCTGGTTATAATACACTCAAAGGAATTGAAAGTAGAGTCTCAAAGAAATCTTTATATATCCATGTTTTTAGCAGCATTATTCACAGTAGAGAAAAGATGCAAACAACCTAAGCTGAATGCCAGATAAATAGATAAACAAAATGGAATATTATTCAGCCTTAGGAGGAAAGGAAATTTAGATGCATGCTACACGATGAATGAAATTTGAGTAGGCTACGCTAAAGGAAATGAGTCAGTCACAAGAAGAGAAATATTGATAATTCTACTTATCCTAGGAACCTGGAGTAGTCAAATTTATAGGGACAGAAAATAGAATGTTGTTTGCCTAGGGATATGGGGAGAGTGAAAGGGTATATTGTTGTTTAATGAGTACAGAGATGTAGTTTTGCAAAGTGAAAGAGTTCTGAAGGGTTAGTGCATAGCAATACAGATGTACTCAACACTTTTGAACTGCACACTTTAAAAATGATTAATATGGTAAAAATTAAAAGGCAATTAAAAGTTGAATGCCTCACATGGTAATAGGCTCTTTTTTTTTTTCCCTAGAGTTTTGTGTTCCTAGGACTTTTGTAATAGTATATGGAGGGATTGGGGGCAGGAGGAGAAGGGGACGACAAAGAATGAGATGGCTGGATGGCATCACCAACTCAATGCACATAAGTTTGGGTGAACTCTGGGAACTGGTGATAGACAGGGAGGCCTGGTGTGCTGCAATTTATGGGGTCGCAAAGAGTCGGACATGACTAAGCGACTGAACTGAACTGAACTGAATCATGATTTTAAAGTATCACTATTTGCTGACAACACTTTTCTATGTGTTTTTCAAATATTAGCATTATAAAAAATGTCCTAAAATGTTTGGGAGGGTTGGGGAAGTAGTGGCAGAGGTTACGTGATGTACTACTTTGCCTATCATTAAAAAAAAAATTGTTTATTTTTAATTGGAGGATAATTGCTTTACAATGTCGTGTTGGTTTCTGCCATACATCAACATGAATCAGCCATAGGTCTACACATGCCCCCTCCCTCTTGAACCTCCCACCCTACCCCACCCCCTCTGGAGTAGGACTGAAATATATACACCACCTCGTGTCGAAGAGCTAACAGGAAGTTGTCCTATAGCACAGGGAGCTCAGCCTAGTGCTCTTTGCCTATCATTTTTAAAGCCATGGTGAAAACACTGCTTTACACAGTGAGATGCTATCTTGAAACAGAAGTTATTATTCTAGAGATTGATTTAAAACTTGGCTGGTGGTCAGAATTGGCAACTACCAGAAGGAGAAGTGAATTGTCTTTACAGAGGTCCATTTATTTTAATGGGAAGAATGAAGGCAAGGAGGAGGATGGAGGGACAAGTGTTCCTGGCAGAGGTGAGACAGGATGGCACTTCAGAACGTGAGCACAGGGCAGTCCAAGGATTCTCAAGGTACATGAGAAAGGACTATTGAAAATGAGACCAGAAAGGTGGGCAGAGATGTTGAGTGCTCGCCATTTGCCAGCCGGCTACATGTGTCATTTAATTGTTAAAACTCTCCCATGAAAGAAGTGTAATTAATGTCCCCATTTTATAGCTGAACGAAGTAACACCATCCATAGAACAGAAAGCAAAGAGGAACTGAAGACCCTCTTGATGAAAGTGAAAGAGGAGAGTGAAAGAGCTGGCTTAAAACCCAACATTCAAAACACGAAGCTCATGGTATCTGGTCCCATCACTTCATGGCAGATAGATGGGAAAGCAATGGAAACAGAGACTTTATTTTGAGGGGGCTCCTGAACACTGCAGATGGTGACTGCAGCCATGAATTTTTCCAAGATGCTTGTTCCTTGGAAGAAAAGCTGTGACCTACCTAGACAGCATATTAAAAATCAGACGTTACTGCCTAGGTCTGCCTAGTCAAAATTATGGTTTTCCAATAGTCATATATGGATATGAGAGTTGGACTACAAAGAAAGCTGAGTGCTGAAGAATAGATACTTTTGAACTGTGATGTTGGAGAAGACTCTTGAGAGTCCCGTGGACTGCAAGGAGATCCAACCAGTCCATCCTAAAGGAAATCAGTCCTGTATATTCATTGAAGGACGAATGCTGAAGCTGAGACTCCATATTTTGGCCACCTGATTTAAAGAATGGACTCACTGGAAAAACAAACCCTGATGCTTGGAAAGACTGAAGGCAGAAGGAAAAGGGACAACAGAGGATGAGATGGTTGGATGGCATCACCAACTTGATGAACATGAGTTTGAGCAAGCTCCAGGAGTTGGTGATGGACAGGGAATCCTGGTATACTGCAGTCCATGGTGTGGCAAAGAGTCAGACGTGACTGAACAACTGAACTGAATTAATGGGAGCAATCTTCATTTTTAGAATGTTGAGTTCAGCCAGCTTTTTCACTCTCTTTCATTCTCATCAAGAGCCTCTTGAGTTCCTCTTTGCTTTCTGCCATTAGATTGGTATCATCTGCATATTTGAGGTTATTGATATTTCTCGCAGCAGTCTTGATTCCACCTGTGATTCACCCCACCCAGTATTTCATATGAAGTACTCTGCATATATATATATTAAGTAAGGTGACTATATACAGCCTTGACATACTCCTTTCCCAATTTTGAACCAGTCTGTTGTTCCATGTCCAGTAGTAACTGTTGCTTCTTGACCTGCATACAGGTTTACTAGGAGATAGTAAGATGGTGTGGTACTCCCACCTCTTTAAGAATTTTCCACAGTTTATTGTGATCCACACAGTCAAGGACTTTAGCATAGTTGGTGATGGACAGGGAGGCTTGGTGTGCTGTGATTCATGGGGTCGCAAAGAGTCGGACACAACTGAGCGACTGAACTGAACTGAACTGAACGAAGCAGAAGTAGATGTTTTTCTGGAATTATCTTGCTTTCTCCATGATCCAACAAATTTTGGCAACTTTATCTCTGGTTCTTCTGCTTCTTTGAAACCCAGCTTGTACATCTGGAAGTTATTGGTTCATGTACTACTGAAACCTAGCTTGAAGGATTTTAATCATTATCTTGCTATGGCATGCAGAGTAGTCTAATTACCCTTTACACGTGCATAGCAGTAGCATGCGTAAAGAAATTTCCAGCACTGGAAAATAGGTAAATGGAATTCTTCCCAGTGTAGAGGGTCCTATTTAGAGAATTAGAGTTATCATGGAGCTATGAGAACTAGAGGTATAACCTGAATCTTGGTCCTCCATAAGTTTTCTACTAAACCTCACTGCCTCATTTCTCTGTTTTTCCTCATGTTCATCACCTCTTTATGCCAGTCAGAGGTTGTGGCACTTTGGCCTGTTAGTGATTTCAAAGACTGGTGGTAGATTCTAACTCTGAGATAAAAACTAAAGTCAATAACTATTCCTATTTGCGTGGTGATTTCTATTGTTAATTGCTAACTTTAGTACAACTACATTCTCTTCCAAAGCAAATGTGTGACGTCCATCCTATTTCAGAAATGCCTTTAACTCTGTAATTCAAGCTATGTAAATCATATTTTTTAAATTATACAGGAAATTGTCAAAAGACTTTATTGGAACACTGATGATAAAGAACTACTGAGCCAGGTTTAATAAATGATTAATATAGAGAAGAGAAGAAAGAAATGACATAGGATAATTCATGGATAGCTTTAATTTGGATTTAAATTAAATTATTTTAGAGAGGAGGAAGTATTATGGAGAATTAATGTCAAATGCAAACTATAGAAAATATTTAAATATTTCTGTTATATCATTTCAACCATAATTAGCTGGCTTTAATTAAGCACCTACTGTATATGAGATTATGACTTGAGCACTTTCTATCCCCAAGCTTGGCTAGGAAATTGGAGGTGAAATTGTCACAGAGGGGATACCAGGCATAACAGAAGTCAAAGCAGAGGAGCCAGTCAGTGTTAAGTGAGTAGGGGTGAGCCCTCCAGCCCCATCTGCCATGTAACTATTAGAATACTTGCAGCCAAACATGAGCCTTCCTCACCTCTGCTCCAGTCAAGCACAGGCAAAGAGGTCCCTCAGAAAATTAGAAATGGAGCAATCTGAGAGATTAGGGGACAGTGTTAAAGCAAGGGAAAATGGTATTTCTCAATGAGAAGGAAGAAGAGGAAGGAAAAAGAAAATCAGAAGGTTGAAATGTAATGTCAGATGTCACAGAGATCATGTGGACTGAGGCAGGGAAACAGTGCTCTCATTTACCAGTCAGATGGTCTTCCTTGATTTTAGTGGGAGCATATATTAATAGATTTCCCTGGTGGCTCAGACTGTAAAGACTCTGTGTGCAATGCGGGAAACCCAGGCTTAGTCCCTTGGGTTGGGAAGATCCACTGGAGAAGGGAGTGGCAACCCACTTCAGTATTCTTGCCTGGAGAATTCCATGGATAGAGGAGCCTGGTGAGTTACAGTCCATGAGGTTGCAAGGAGTCAGACATGACTGAGTGATTAACACTATATTAATAGAAAAATGTGGCTAGAAGCAATAGGCAGAGAACAAGCAGAGGATTGGCTAGAAGCAATAGGCAGAGAACAAGCAGAGGATGAGAAAGTGGAATTGGTATGAACCTCTCTTTAACAAGCTTTTGTTGAGAGAGAGAGATGATTTATGAAGATTTCTGCTAATTCTGGTCTTTATCTTTTTATGCAATAGAGGCAAAGTTTTCTGTTGAAAATAAGGATCATGAAAGTGGGGTGCAGAAGTCAGGCAATAACTGAGAACCAAAGGGAGTATGTGAGCTTTAATTTAAAAAGGTAAATAAGATTTCCATCAAAATGATGAGAGAATTGCTCTGTTTATTTCTTAAAAATTGAATCTGTGGACTCAATGTCTCTGCTGCTATGTATTTTCATGTACTGTTAGTGCACTCCAACTGGAAGCAGGGAGTTGTTTGTTCCATGTGCCACAGGATTTCAGTTTCATTAAAGCTGTATTATCTTCAGTGTTAATGCAAAATGTTTGTGACTCACAGTTCCCAGACCCTGAGAGCACACTGTGATAGACGCATGTTTAACAGAGGGCAGCATCCACTCAAAATCAATGTATATACTGATTATCAAAAATAAATGTATATATGATCTCTCCCAGAAGGCCAAAAAGACCTTTCAAGACAGATTGATGGGTTACAGACACTCTTTTTTAAATAAGGAGAAGAATCCATTTAAAACTATTTCATTAGACCTGTTTGATCTCAGACCCATTCTGCATTAGATGGATTCATTCATTCATAATCAATTACCAGGTCCTACTTGGGTAACTGTGAGCGTGAATTGTCTTTAATCTGCCCTTGGAAATGTACAAAGTGCTCCAAATACTTAAAGTAAAATTAAATTGTCTTCAATTTGCAGAACAGACTAAAATATGAGCTGGGAAATGCCATATTAATAGAAGCCTATTTTTTAAAAACTAGCCTAAACTGAAATTGCATATTGTGGTTTTCTTACCATTTACAGCATAATCTTCAGCTATTTAAATGTAACTTTACAGATAAATAATTTTCTTCCCAAATGAGTGTATCATGCCATCATCTGTGGGCTACAAACCTCTGTCAATCAGTACTAGACGGTCTGTTCTTCCTGTCTCCCTTGTAAAACTGTCATGGGTGACGTCAAGTCACAATTCCCCTTTGCACACCAGATAATGAGCTGGCACATGTAGAAAAGATCAATGTCAAACAGAAGGGGGAGATAGTTTTGAAGCTATCACTTTTGGTTGCCATCTGATTCCATTTGCAGAAATCAGTCTCTTCCTCCTTGACAACTCTGTGTTATCACTGCAGCTCCAGTGGATAATCAAATGCCCTCTTTCACTCTGGAGAACAGTTTCCATTAGAATCAAATGGAAATGGAGTATTTTTGCAGCAAAGGAGAGAGAATGGGGAACAAGCAAGTAATCCATTGTATGCATGAAAATGGAGTATCTGTGAGTGTGTTTGTGCACATGTGTGACCACAGACTGGCTACCCATGTGTATGAAAATAACTGGACAGCTGATGCCATCAGCGTTTATTCCTGAAAACTGAAGACAGCTGCAACTGGGTCACAGCTTACTGCGTTAAATGTTCACAGACATGTGGGTAATAGATGTTAAGGTAAGGTAAGGTGAAGTCGCTCAGTCATGTCCGACTCTTTGTGACCCTGTGGACTGTAACCTACTAGGCTTCTCCATCCATGAGATTCTCCAGGCAAGAATACTGGAGTGGATTGCCATTTCCTTCTCCAGGGGATCTTCCCAACCCAGGGATCGAACCCAGGTCTCCCGCATTGGAGGCAGACGCTTTAACCTCTGAGCCACCTGTTAGGCAACTTGAATTCACTGTGCTAACCCAGGGAGCAGGAGGGAAACCCTAATACCTGTCATTTGTGGTGGTGTTTTTACACTTTTGGAAGGAACATCACCTAGTGATCTAAAAAAAAAAAGTGAAGTCGCTCAGTCATGTCTGACTCTTTGCAACCCCATGGACTATAGCCTACCAGGCTCCTCTGTCCATGGGATTTTCCAGGTAATAGTACTGGAGTGGTTTGCCATTTCCTTCTCCAGCAGATCTTCCCAACCCAGGGATCGAACCCAGATCTCCCGCATTGTAGACAGATGCTTTACCGTCTGAGCCACCAGGAAAGTCAGTGATCTAAAAGTGGATAATAAAAATAATGAGACCACATGCAAGCATCCTAACAACTGCATTTGGCAAGAGTTGATGAGCAAAGAATAGACTCCAATCAGAACCCAAAGGATCATAATTGTAGAAGTCAAGGGCCAAGAGAGGCTGGAAAGCATTTGCTTTCTCCGAACCCCTGCTTCTGAACACCCCTGTAGAACAGTGTGAGAAGGTCTAATGCATATCTTGGAAAGGCCCCAAGACAGGAAAATATAACTAGAAAAGAGAAAGAGGCTAATCTATGCAGAAGTGAAAATTAAGACAGGTAAAGGGTCATATCAGAAGGCAAGGAGGCAGGAAGAAAGCAGTGTTGAGTATGTATAGTGTCATTTCAGAAAACGGGATAAATTACGTTGGCCAAAAAAGCAAATTTTGGTTACATTGAAAATTAGCTGCTATCAATCCACACTTCTTGGGGTAAAGGCATATCCTTCCTATTCTTAAAGGATCCTGTTTCTATCCAGGGTAACACGCTGTGTGTGTCCTAGTACCAAGCTGTTTTGGTCACCCCCTACTCACCCCATTCATAGGGGAGAAATCCTTGCCCTAGTATTATGGGGATGACCAAACATACACCACCTGACATCAAACAGATGCGCTTGTTAACAGTTTATGAGTCACGTATGCTCACAGCCCAGAGGAGGAAAATACCGCATCCATTGCAGGGCTACATGAGGGTTGCATTCGGACTGAACAGCCAGGGCCTGGGGTTGGCAGGCTTTGTAGTACCAAAGGGTGGACTGACCTCCCACCTGTTTCTGTGGGAGGGTGTAATTGGCTTGTTTGCATAATCATCCCATAGCCTGGAAGGGAACTGAAACTGACTTAGGCAGAAACAGAAACATCAGCTGGTCACCGTCGTCTTGATTAGAAGGGTTGCTTGGCTAGGGAGACCTTATCCAGGGAAGCAGAGCAGGGAGGGCAGCTTGTGGTTAGGCTATCTGAGGTCCTCCTGGTTTCAGCAGACGTTAAGACAGCACATACTATCAAGCCTTAATTTTAGCCGTGCACACTAACACACCCTAAGTTGACAAATATACCACTCCTTCTTCCTCCACTTAGAGCATCTTTGTTTCTTAACTCCTCTGGGAATACATAGCCTGTCTAACTGAGACAATTATCTACCTAATCACCCATCTCTCCCTCAGCACTCACAGTTTTCAGGAGGGTGCAAGAAGGAATTAAACTTTTGGTTTCAAGCCATTTGCTTGCTGCTTTCAAAGCTATATGTGAAGCAAAAACAGGCAGAAGTAGGACAAGAAGTCCACAAAGTTCTTAATTAAGTAAAGTAGGTAATAGCAGCAGTAAGCATTTGAAAATAAAATTTTGTGTATATGGATTGCCAAAAAACACTGCCTGGAGGATCCGGGCACTTATTGCTATATTTTAAATACACGTTGACAAATTCTCACTTGCCTATAAAATATTAAAGGAGATAGAAAGCAAATCGATGCCCACTGAACTACTCATTGGGTAATACATTATCCAAAAAAGGTGGTAAAACTGATTGGACCACATGCAGGATGTGAGAAATGCTCTACTTTCAGCACATGTGGTGCATTGATTCTTCTATTTGTCTGTAAAATTCCTGGAAATAATCTTGTAAATGTGTATCATATCTATGGTGCCTTTCTGAAGGTATCCAGTTTAACTTTGAAGATCTCATACACATTTATAAGATTTTTTCCAGAAATTTTACTCTAGTAATTTGGCATCATTTTCACACTAAAAATAAAATACTATCAAAATTTTAGCAGCTTCTTTACCAATTCCCTCAAGCAGAAATGATTGTGCCGTCAGCTGATATTTAAAGCACTCTGTTCTTCCTTTATGATAGCACTTACCATACCGTAGAGTAATTATGCATTTATATGCCTGCCTCTCTTTCTCTCTGGAAGGTGAATTTTTTGTAGTAAGAGATGACCTTACTTTTTCTTTATATTAATATCCCCATTGCTGGTTCAATTACCTCACATATAATAAGCTTGTAGTAAATTTTTGTGTAATAAGTCAATGAGTTAGTGAGTTCAGTTCAGTTTAGTTCAGTCGCTCAGTCGTATCTGACTCTTTGCCACCCCATGAATCGCAGCACGCCAGGCCTCCCTGTCCATCACCAATTCCCAGAGTTCACTCAGACTCATGTCCATCGAGTCGGTGATGCCATCCAGCCATCTCATCCTCTGTCGTCCCCTTCTCCTCCTGTCCCCAATCCTTCGCAGCATCAGTCTTTTCCGATGAGTTAACTCCTAAACTCTGAATTTATATATTCAAATGCCCATTTGACATTTTCACTAGAATATCTGTTAGATACCTCAAACTTCAAGATATCCCCCCAAATATATTGATATGCATTTCTTCAAATCTTCTTCTTATTCAGTACTTTCTATTTCAGGAAATGATAGCACCACTGGCAGCCACTGAGGCCAAAATGTGCAAGTCAGCGGGGTTGGGGGGATGTTCCCCAGCTCCTTAATCCTGTCCAGCAGCACGTGTCTATCTCCAAAGCGTAACACACATGCTTTCACTTATTTACATACCCGTTACCATTACCCTGGTTCAGGCCACCATCACTTTTTTATCTGATCGCATTTTCACTCTTGCCCCAGCCTATTTTCTACATATCATCTGAGTGATCTTTAAAAGATACAAATTGTATGTTGTCACTTTTCTTCTTGACTGTGTCCATGAAATTTCCATTTCTCCTGCAGTAAAGTACACTACGCTTTGTCCTAAAGTGACTTTTATGTAGATCCTCTCTGCTTCTCTTTAGCTCCCACTGCCTACATTTCCCTTGGTGTCCTCCAGCTCCCTGGCCTCAGAGATCCTCAGATAGGCCCAGCTCATTCCACTGTGTTCTTTTATTCATGAGTCATTTCCTTTGCATGAATTATTTGTCCTCTAAATACATTCTTGACAAGTTCCTTTTTGTCAGTGAGGGGTCAGCTTAAATTTCATCTCTTTATTAATACCCTCCTGATCTCTCAGTCTAAAGCACCCCTAGATCATTCTCTTTTGCATCATTTAGCTTTATTTTCATCACACTATTTATGGTCATCAGAAATTTTCCCATTTGTTTACTTATGCTGGTCTTTAATGTTCATAGCTAAATTTCCAGGGCCTCAGATAGTTTCTGGCACGTAAAAGACCTTCAGTAATTGACATTTGGGAATAAATATGTTCATGAAGGTGTTAAGATACTGAGTCAATGAATATATAAATCCACTTGTGAATAAATGCATGAATAAAGGAATTTTATGTCTTGACATTTATATCATGCCGTCTTAAAGCTTTTTGTTGTGGGGTTGCTTTTAATTCTTTTTCTTACTTTATTGCTCTAGTTAGAACCCTCAGTACCATTGTGAATAGAAGTGGTTGTGAGTGGATATCCTTGCCTTGTTCTTGATCTTAGGAATTAAGTTCTGTCTTCCACAATTAAGAATAATGTTAGATGTAAGATTAGTATAGATCCCCTTTATTAAATGTTTTTAAAAAGTGTATACTCCTAGTTTGCTGACAGGTTGTTTTTTTTTTAATAAGTAATGGGTGTTAGATTTTGTCAAATGATGTTTCTGTGTCTAGTGAGTTGATATGTTTTCTTCAATCTGTTAATATAGTGAATTGCACTGGTTTGTTTTAAGGTGTTAAACTAGCCTCACATTTAAGATAAATTCCAATTTGTCATGGTACATTATTCCTTTAATATATTGCTGGATTCAATTTGTTAACATTTTACTAGAAAGATTTGTATCCTTCTTTATGAGAAATACTAGTCTATAGCTTTCTTTTCCTATAATGCTTATCCATGATTTTGATATTAGAATAATACTTGCCCCATAAATGAGTTGGAAAGATTATCCCCTGCAATTTTCTGGCAGAATCGGCATTGATGTGCTTTTTTTTCTTCTTCTTAAATGTTTGGTGTTAGTGAATCTATCTGGGACTGGAATATATATATATATATATTGAAATTTTTAACTTGAAATTTAACTTCTTCAATAAATATAGGACTATTTAGATTATCTGAGAAGAACCAAACTCCTCTGTAATACTGCTTAACTGATAGTATTGCTTCTGATAAAACCGGAAAAAGGAGAACTTCTCTAGCATTGGAGACTTTCAAAGATTAGAGAAAAAGAAGGTAAAGAAAAATAGAATAAAAATTGCAAAATAATTTCATTTTTTAAAATTGATGTGAATTATGACAGTGGGAAAAAGTATGTCAAGGGGTTTTCTTAATTTCCATACATCTAAGTTATGAGACTGGTTCTTATCAGATGTCATAAATTTAAATATGCCATATAAAGTTTATGGAGATGAATAGCTTATGATTAGTAAGACATACTCTTTGATAGTAGGCACCAGCATTGCTGAGAAGCCTGCATCTGATGGTAGAAGATGCTGTTACAGATTGATAACAATGGGACATGATAAGATCTCAAAAGAATAGAGACCAGTTGGTGGTGTTTAACTGAGAAGGCAAGTGGCTGCAATTATAGAAATAAGCAACAAGATCTCAATAGCAGCCAAAAAATGGGGGTGGGGCTGACCTAAGGAGAGCTATGGAAATCTACCAGCAATATGGAAGACTATCAAGTTTGAATTGGGCTCAGAATAGAAATGGGGTTTTCAGCAAGTGTAAACATTCATGTCTCCTGGGTCATCCATACTGGCAAAATCTACGGTATTAGAGATATCTGGGATGAAAAAGATGCCTTATAGAGCTTATGGCAAGCATCAGAAGGAGTATCACAAAGGATTCTTAAACAAGGTCATTTCATCTGTGGCAGAAAATTATATATCATTTGAAAAACAGCTCCTGGAATGCTGTTGTGTTCGGAGAGAGCAGAAACACCTAGCCATGAGACATCAAAGGACTATGTATCCATACCGCCCATTATGAGATGGGCTCTGTCAGAACCAAATTATAAGACCATGTGGTCCTGACGGCAATCCATTGTCAGATGAAAGTGGTGTATACATCTGAGATCGAGGACTGGCTATAACAGAGAGCACATGTGAACCACAGGAGTAGGCATCCCAGAAACACGTCAGCCTCCACTGCTATCTATACAGCTCTCTGTCTCTCTCTGCTGGAACTAATTCCACACGGGAAAGGAGACCTTTATTACCAGTTGATTGAGAAAGTTAAACTTGATTCATAGATAACTTGGCTCAATATATTGATCAAAACCAAAGAATATACTGTAGGTATAGTACAACCCTACTCCTTTATGGCCCTGAGAGACAGAAGTGAGGAGAAATCCTGCTGTTGGGAAGAGCTCTGGGCAAAGTGTCCTAACTATTCACTTTGTGTAAGTCATTTAGAGTTATGGGCATGTGGTAAATAGCCTAGAAGCTCCATCAGGAAGCTGAAATTATAAAAATATTGTCGTAACTAGAACAAGGAGGACTTGAGAAGAGGCATACAGGCGGACGCATAGAAGTTGTCACAAAGCATGAGTTATTTTTTTCTGATTTGTTAATGCCTACTGTAAACTGTCCATCATGGACAAGGCACTAATCAACTAAACAACTTGGCCACTTGGGGTCAATCAGTCCTTGGATCAACTACTCTAGTGCTGGCACAATGGCACACGTGGTGATAAGGATGGAGGGTATCAAAGACCAAAAGTACGTGTGTGTGCAAGTCGTGTCTGCTTTTTGTGACCCTGTGGACTGTAGCCCACCCGGCTCCACTGTTCATGGGATTCTCCAGGCAAAAATACTGGAGTGAGTCGCCTTGTCCTCCTCCAGGGTTCTTCGTGACCCAGGGATCAAACCTGCATCTCCTGAATCACAGGCAGATTCTTTATCCGTGAGCCACCAAAAGTATAGGTCTCACCAAATCTGATCTAGGTACTGATACTGCAGGACATCTACTTTTCCAGCAACTGCGCTTCTGATGTGGCACAATGCCTCCGTGAGACCAAGCAGCATATCGGTGGCAAGCTGATTCATTAGTTGGACCGTTTCTACCATGGGAATGGGCAGCAACTCATCTAAGTTTTTGACATATATTTTCAGAATGAGTTTGACTCTGCAGTTCATGGGGCCTTGGCTCACATCACTGTCTGAAGGTTTTTAAACTTTGTTGCATCAGCAAGGAATCCCACAAAGTATCACTTCAGTCCAAGGGATTTCTTTCACAGAAGAGGAGCTCTAGCAGTGATAGATGATCATGGAATCCACTGGTCTGACCACATGCTGCACCACTGAGGCACCAGCTTGGAGGTGATAACCATAAAGAATAGGGTCTCATCTTCCAGTTATATAATTTACTCTAAGTCAACAATATATGTTGGAGTGCTGTGAGTCTAAACAAGTAGAGTATAAGAATCTAAAAACCAATGGATAGAAATAGGATATTTATCATCATATTCAGTGATCCACCTGAGAAACATATGATTTCCATTCCTGCAACTCCAAGCACTATGGATCCAGAGGTTCCAAATCCCAGATCAAAACACTTTCACTTCTGTGAAGTTTTAAGCCACCGCTACCCCCTAATCACTTCAAGTTCTTCAAGTTAGAAAATGAGCAGACCAGGGAAGGAGACACCATCTTGTTGGAGATATTGGACCCTGATTATCAAAGGGAGGTAGGGCTGCTGTTACACCTGGAGGCAGAGAGACTGTATGTGACAGTTATCTATGGTGACATTTCTTGGTACTGCCCTAATCAATCTCAAAAGTAAATGAAAAGTAACAGCCATATCCTGAACTAGGGACGCAGATCTCACATGGACGTCAGTGTCACAAAAACTAGCAGAGATGCTAGAAAGTTATACATTACATTTTTATACTATTTAAAATTGGGCTGGATTCAAGACTCATTTATGTTTTAATATTTCATTCCAATTTTCAAAATGCATTATTATTTCTTCTTCATGGAAAAGTGCTTAGCAGTATGTGCCACTCCTGCTTCATTTTGTCCCAAGAATTTTACTTCTGGATTGTCCTATATACACATTTTTAGGTTACATTTTTAAGAAAAGATTAAATTCTACTAAATTATTTAATTGTCCTTAGTTATCATAGATCTTGTTTCATCCTACCAGAATTCTCTCCTCCTTTTTTTTTTTAAATCAAATGCAAGTAGTTTATTTTGAAGGTGAGTCCAGGAAACTGGTGATAGATTGAGGACATGGGATGCAGGAGAGGGGGAAGTTTATAAGGGGTTTGTTGGCAGACAAGTTATCACTGTGGACCTAGAGCTTCCTTTTTTAATATAAATTTATTTTAATTGGATATTAATTACTTTACAATACTGTATTGATTTTGCCATACATCAACATGAATCCACCTCTTGTTTTTTATTTTTTTATTTTTTCTTTTTTTTTAATACTTTATTCTACATTACAATACTGTATTTGTTTTGCCATACATTGGCATGAATCAGCCACAGGTGTCCACGATCTCCCAATGCCGAAGCCCCCTCCCACCTCCCACCCCATATCATCTCCCTGAAACATTCTGTGCACCAGCCCCATGCACCCTGTATCCTGTATTGAACATAGACTGGCGCTTCGTTTCTTACAAGATAGTATAATGAAATACTTCAAGTGACATTCCTTTTAAAATTAGTAAACTGAATTGGTATAACTTCTAAGGTCTTATATGCCTGAGAATGATTGAATGTTACACTCACATTTGTACTGAATTAGACAAATAGAAAATTTTATATTAGTTTCTTTTCTTAGAAAATATTATTTCATTGTATCTTTTGTATTAAAGTTTTGAGAAGTCCGATACCAATTCAAATACTGTGCCTATGAAAGTCGTCTGTCTCTCTCTAGAAGCTTTTAGAACTTCTCCTTCCCTGTCTTTTATTGATATCCTTAAGCTTCAGTTTAATGTTTCGAATGATTTTTGGGGGTGTAGTTTTTTACTTTGTTCATTATTTTTTGTTTGGCATTCCATGTGCTCTTTTAAAATGACAGTTTCTTTTCTTTTCTTTTTTTTTTTTTAATCTGAGCAATTAGGGTAATTTATGTATCTACTGAGAATTCCTCTAGCCTCCATATGTCGTAACTTAATTTTCCATCTTTCTATCCCTTACTGATCCTTTCCTAAGATATATGAAAAGAGTTTCTAAATCTGATCTTTAAATTTACTAATTCATTTCTTAAATTTTTTCTGCTGTTCATCCCATTCATTAAGTTTGTCTATTCAAATTACTATATATTTCATGCCCAATATTTTGAATTAATTCTTTTTATAACCACATTTCTGTTACACCAGTATCTTTTTATCTTTAGAGGATAATTTCTTCTTTTTAAATTCTTTCTCCATCTGGTCAAGAAATTCTGCTCCTTTTTATGCAAGATGTTGAATATCTGTCTTCTGTAGCAGTTGTCTTCCTCAATAAATATCTATACTTCTCTTGGGTCAGCTTTCCCGTGGACGTATCAACCACTGGGCTGTTAATGAGTGTAGGCGGAAGTAAGCTAAAGCAGCCCAGGCCCTCCTCAGCAGACAACCATAAATTTAGTACTTGGGAACCGAAATGTCTCAAGGTAGAAAGTCTTTACACACTGTTCCACCTCAGCAAATTTATCTTACAAGGAAATTCTATACCTCTACCATTGTTATCTTACTGGGATATAATTTTCTCACCTTCAGTTTCATAAAAGAGGTGGAGATAAGAAGTAATAAATGGCAATGGCCAGCCAATCTACTTCTATTTCTTATTATCTACACCCCATCTCAGCTAGCTTACATTATAATATGATCCTACACCCAGCCCCCAGCTAAAATGGCACTGCTGTTTCTCTGTCTTGTGTTAATTACTGGCTGGACAATGGTTTTTCTCAAAGCAATACCAGTGAAGCAGGGAAACATCACAACTAGGAGTTTGTCTTTGAACCTCTCTCCCTCTCATTTATATGAACCTGGTTCTCTTCTACTTTTGGAGGACTGTTTCCTTCTTACACTAGAATATAATTTCTGTTTACCAAGAGTTTTTGTAGTAAACAAATAGTCCTACCAAAAGTGAAAAGTATTAAACGTTTAATGTGTATAATGTAATTATTCCACTTAAATCCGTCAACCTCCTCCCCCACTTCTCTATATCTCTAGGATTGAGCTAGGGAGTGAGGCGTAGCAGCTCATGTTAATTTGTCACCTGTCCATCATCATTTGATCAGTGTCATTAGACATATTTCTTAAAAAATCTGATTTCTGAAAGCTTCTTTCAATTTCTCAAAATACAAAAAGCACCCATTACTGTATGTGATTTTTCATTTTCCATCCGAAAAAACAATATAATATTGATCTATATACCTTATTTATTAGAAATAGGGACCAAGAAAACTACTTGAGACTAATTAAGCATAAAATACCTCCAGCTTTAAATCTGGTGCTATTTCAGTTTTCACTTCTTTGTTTATGATTCATATAATAGTTTGCTTTAGACAAATTAATTAGTTGTGTGTGTCAAGCTAGCTAAACGTATGCTAAATATTTTCCCAAGAGAACTAAGTTGAAACTGGGTGCTATTAAAACCTTCAAATGAACAAAATCTGTTTTAACAAGTCACACATTATTAGTTGGAACTGGATAGTGAGGCATATTTTTGGATGCTTGCCGAGAATAATTATGGAGCTTCTTTTATTTTTACTGGAAGATGACAAGTTAATCAAGAAAAGCTAATCCAGCTCATTATGGCCAAAGCTTGAAAACATGACCATAAACTACTCACCTTACCAGTTTGGATTGGGTTGATAATATAAGTGAGTTTCAGGAGTCATACTTATGCTATACTTGATATCTTAGAGAGATTTCTGCCCAGTTTATTCATTATAAGTAAGCAAAACATTGGCTATCCAAATATATATATATATATTATTGACCCAAAGTCACACAACTGGTTGATGGCAAGGCCAGAATTATGAAATAAATGTTTATTTTGCCATGGCCAAAAGTAGCTAAAAAACAATGCTTATTCAGTAAGTTGTATTATATCTTTCTACATTAAATTTGAATAATACTTTAAAAACTTACTATAAATGTGTATAATGTTTTAATAAAAGTATTTTTCCCAATAATGGACTCATTGCCAGGAATGATTCATTTTCTGCCATAATATACTTTTTTTCTGATTTGTGTTTGCTTAACAGCCACTTAATCTTCTTCTTTTGGTGCTTTAAGGCATTATCTTGCCTCTATTATGCATGGTCTTTCAGTGTATTACTGCCTACCCCCTAACTCAAGCAAGTTTAATCAGATTCTCTCTTTCAAGATTTTAAATCTTGAAAAACTTGATGCTAGTACAGAAAAAAAAAAAAATCAGGGAAAACATATTCATTTGAAGTTGCATACATGCCTCTAAGTCACTTCAGTCATGTCCTACTCTTTGTGACCCTGTTGACTGTAGCCCACCAGGCTCCTCTGTCCATGGGATTCTCCAGGCAAGAATACTAGAGTGATTTGCCATTTCCTACTCTAGGAGATCTTCCCAACCCAGGGATTGAACCCATGTCTCTCCTATATTGGTAAGCAGGGGTTTTTTGTTTGTTTGTTTGTTTGTTTTTACCGCTGGTGCCACCTCTAAACTCACAGCTCTTCCAAGCTTTATCTTTCTAGGAGCTTGATTCATTAGCCTTCTCATCATTCTTCTGACTACCTTCCCATTGCTCTTCTCATCACCCAGCTAATTGATCTCCATTTCCTTCTGTATGAGTTAGCTAGAACTCATTTCTGTTGCTTGCAGTCATTGGGGTCTAACTGATCACTCATCTCTGGGTTTGAATCAAGATGCAATCTGAACCACATTGCTGTGTGTGGCCAGGAATGCTATTATTCCCAATAAGAATTATCTGACACTCTTCATTTGTCTGCTGTTTCATTTGCTTGATCTTATGTTTTAAAAAGCAAGAGTAGGCATAAAACTTTCACTTGTTAGCAAAAATTGTTTTTGGTTACTATACATACCTAACCCTAATACTCACCTTAGCAGCATATTATATGAAAAGAAGCAACTGCCCTTATGCCTAAGGCTCAAGAAGAACTCAGGTGTATTAAGAGAACTCTAAAGGAGATGCAGAATAAAAGTCTTAGACACTGAGACATTTCATACAATCTGCTTTTACTGTTGAATTTTAAAATTTTGGTTTCCATGATGATATCTATTTTAAAGAAATGTCAAACTGAGTACATGTGCTACAAGAGACTCTTCTTAGTCATTCTGTTGGACTGAGAGTGAGACCTAATTATTTGAAGAAACGTGTTTACTGGGCATGAAAAGATGGTAAACAGAATTGTAAGTACATGGGCTGGATTAAAATGAGAGATAAAGTTTGTACTAGTCTAATAGAAAACACATTTGAATAAAAGAAACAAAAATTAAGATGTACATTGGCATGGATGAAATATTAAATGAGTCTTTCAAAATGGTTCCAAATATTTATTCACTCTTCACATCGGCAGATCTTAAAAGATAAAAGTACACAACAGCAATTTATAAGTATGCCTGGACTGGAGGGCCCTGATGATTCTATCAATACAGGCTTTGAAGTAGCCTAATATAAACCACATACGTTGTCTATAAGTATAGCTTATAGTTGGCAAATATTCTAATAAAATTGATTTTGTTCATACCAAGGGAAATGGCTCTGCGGTGGATTAAATGGCCTTTGAAAATACAGTAAGGCATTTTACTCTGTCTGCTTTCAAAAATTACAAAATGTCATCCAAAATAAGTCTGTGACTTTGTGTAGCCAAATCTTTATCAAGTGTGTCAGCAGAACTATGATATGTCTGTATGTCAAGTCAAGTTGCCCAGGCAGCAAAATTAATGCCATCACAATGTTAATTTCCAAGATTTTAAAACATCTACTTTTACTTTTAGGGCAAAAAGGGACATAAGTAGCAACTATCATAGAATGGATAAAATAACAATGATGGTGTTTCCCAGGAGAAAAATACAGCAGTGCCTGGCAACATTTTGTACTATGATAATAAAAACCTAACAAAGTAAAAAAGAAATTGTGATACCCAAGATTACCTGCTGCTGCTGCTGCTGCTAAATCACTTCAGTCGTGTCCGACTCTGTGCGACACCATAGACGGCAGCCCACCAGGCTCCCCCGTCCATGGGATTTTCCAGGCAAGAACACTGGACTGGGTTGCCATTGCCTTCTCCGAAGATTACCTAGGATGTGAGGAAATAGACATTCTCAGAAATTACTATTGGAAAGCAAATATGTAAGTCTTTTTGCAAGAATCTCAGCATATTCAATGCAACCTCATACAAAGTACCCCTGTGCAAGGAATATACGGCATCACCTGGGGAGAGTAAGCAAGGAGCGTCAGCTTCGTAGGGTTGTTGTGAGATTCAAAGGAGATTATTTGTATAAAGTGCTTGGTGTAGTGTTTGGCACACAGTAAACTCTCAGTAAATGATAGCTATCATTGTTTATCAAACTCTACAGAAAATCAGTGTTTGAAGAAATTTATTCTGTTATTTATTACAGCATTGCTTTTAAAAGCAAATGTTTTCAAGTAATCTGTATATCTTTCAATAAGGGACAATTTGAGCAAAATGAAGTATACACTTGGCATTCTGTAGGTTTTATTTTCTTTTTCTCCAGTGTTTTGTTGAGATAAAATACATAAAACACCAAATTTCCTACTTAACCATTTGAAAGTGTACAGTTCAGTGGAATTAAGAACATGCATATTGTTTTGCAGCAAGTACACCATTCATGCCAAGGACTCTTCATCTTGCAAAACTGAAACTCTATAAACTTAAAAAATGGTGAGATGGATCTATGGGTAATAATGTAGAAAGATGTCCACGGTATATTATTAGAAGGAAAGTTGGAGAGTGGTAGAATAATCTGAAGCTATGTTCCAATAAGAGAGAGAGAATGTGTATTGAAAGGGATCCTGTCAGCACCAATTTTCTGGAAATAGCCTTTCCTCCCATTCAGTGGTTAGGAGAGAAGCTTCCCTGTTAGTACACTGTAACACAGTAAAATAATCATCATTGCTATCTCATTATTATGCTGATTAAATGAATTAATACTTGTATAGCATTTAGATCACTACTGGATTATCTGGATGTCACAGAAATGTTTCTGTTCTTGATACAATTCAAGTTTGGGAAAGATCTTCTCAATATGCGTTTTCTAAGATAGATGGAGTAATAGCCACTGAGAAAATGTTGCTAAGAGCAGCAATGACCAAAAAGCGACATGAAAGGAATAGCTAATATTTCTTGACTATCACTGAGGCAGTGCTGAACCAATGTAATCTTCATAAGACTATGGAATAGATACAAATACTCTTGTTTCACAGGTGAGGAAATGAAAGGTTAGAGGGTTTAATTTTCCCAATAGCTGTTAGAAAAATGCTATAGAGTCACAGATGTCCTATTTCTAGAGAAGCTTTCTTGATTATCACTAAGCATCATAACCCCATAATATGCTGCACATAAATGTAAACACATGTGCGTTTACTGCACATATGTGCATACCTATGTATGTAGTGTGACAAAGAATTATACCCAGAATTATAAATGTGTGAAAATTTAGAAAGCTAAGCCATTGATATTTTCTAGAATGTCATCTGAGGATGCGAAGGTACACACCCTACTTCTCACTGTAATACCTCATTTATGTGTCATCTCTCCTGGACAGGTACAGTGTTTTTTCATCTGTGTGTACTTCTGGCTTAGCAATTGTGTGTGTGTGTGTATGTGTGTGCTCACGCGCATGTGCTCAGTTGCTCTGTCTCTGTTGCTCAGTCATGCCTGACTGTCTGCAACCCCAGAAGCTGTAGTTTGCCTTGCTCTTCTCCCCATGGAATTTTCCAGGCAAGAGAATACTGGAGCAGGTTGCCATTTCCTGCTCCAGGGGATCTTCCCAAGCCAGGGTTGGTCAATGGTATACTATTCAGGCCAGCATTCTGGTCGATGCCTGTTTACCGTGATCTCCGCCTGCGTCTGTGCCTCACTTTTCTCATCCTGCACGTCTGAGTATTCCTGGACTCCTCTTTGTGTCTGGTGCCTTCCGCTAGACTGATGGGTCCACACTGTTTGCCAGGGTGATACTGGGACCTTTGAAAGCGCAAAGATGGAAGAGACCACGGTCGCCTGCATCTCCTGCATTAGCAGGTGGATTCTTTACCACTGTGCCCCCTGGGGAGCCCTGGCTTAGCAAGTAGTGAGTCCATAATAAATTGCACTAAATTTGACAATAGTGAAATAGAATTTAGAAATGTTTTAGATAGGAAGTCCTATAGTATCCATTCTGCTTACATTTTTGGACACCTTTGCCTTCGGGAGTTAACTGTCAAACTGCACCTTTTATTGTATGCAGCTTCCTCAGAATCACTTTCCTTGTATGATTTCTCACATATAAGGTGACTTGTCTGCCCCCTCTAGTTAGAATGACTGGGTCCTGTCTAGACAATTCTTAAGATATTTTGACATACTCAACTCACGAATTTGTTTTTTCCCAAACTAAGCTGTTAGGATTAACTCTTTACCTCTAAATGTTGTGGTTGTTGTTCGGTCATTAAATTGTGTCTGACTCTGCAACCCCATGGACTGCAATAGGCCAGACTTCCCAGTCCTTCACTGTCTCTCAGAGTTTGCTCAAATTCTTTACCACTGAATATCGATTTTTAATTTATCCACCAATTAAAAATACCACTAGCATACCTATTGCTGACTCATGTTGATGTTTAGAGGAAACAAACAAAATTCTGTAAAACAATTATCCTTCAAATAAAAAATAAATAAATTTTAAAAATTACCACTAACCAAAATAGAATTCTTCAAAATAACATTATTCAGTCATTCTTCCATTCACATCCCAAGGAAGTCCACCATACCCTTTACATTGCCAGATGCGTTTCCCAAGCTCCCTCCAATGTAACGACAAACCTTTAGAGACAAAGTCTCTGCTTCTTCTCTCCTTCTCTAGCATGAGTTTTGCAATCTGCTTATAAAACTTAATTGAAAGAAATGCTGCATAGTACCTTGTAATTTTTCTGCTATTTTATTTCCTCCAATATACAGTACAAAAAATGTAAAGAATAAAAAAATCATGTACATAGGTGTTTAGTAAACTGTAAATCTTTGGATTACTACTTCCCATCCAGGAGGAACCCACAGCTACCTTCATAACTTTATACACTTGGGCCATCCCTCTGGCAAGAGTACTCATTTATATTCTCTTATTCTCTTAAAATCGTATATAAAGTAAATTTTGCTCAGAACTTAACATTTTTAAGGTAAATATTTAAGATTTTTATTTTAAAGCAAGAAAGAAGGTAATATTCTCCAACAGCCATAAGAATAATAGTTGTGATAATAAAAATAGCCTTCTAATTATTGAGACCTTGCACATTCCATGCATCATCTCAATTAATTCTTACAACAACCTGATTAAGTAAATAGTTTTATCCCAGATTTATTGCTAAGGAAAATTAAGACCCAGAGAGATTAATTGCCAAAGATCACACAGCTAACAGGTGGTAAAGAATCCGCCTACTAAAGCAGGAGCCTCAGAGAATGCAGGTTAGATCCCTGGGTTGGGAAGATCCCTTGGAGGAGGAAATGGCAGCCTACTCCAGTATTCTTGCCTGGAAAATCCCATGGACAGAGGACCCTGGTGGGCTACAGATCATGGGATCTCAAAGACTCAGACACAACTGAAGTGACTAAGCAGGCACGCACACACACAGCTAACTAATTAACAGTACTTAACAGTACCAGGTTTCTTTGATTCTGACACCTACCTCAAGTACTTATTATGGTTCAATATTTTTAATATGATAGAAATCAGGAGTAAATTAGTAATCTCCAGGATAAATTGAACCATTAGAGGGAATATGCTATTACTTAACATATCAATGGTTGTGGAGTTTTAAAGGGTAAAAGGACTCTGCTCTGAAGAGGCAACCACTGATACATGTAGGCCAGTGTTTGCTGCCGTTTGCTCTGTTTCCAAAATAAAGAACTTGTTTGCCTTCTAACCTCACCTCTTCAATTAGTATTTGCTCCTTCCCTTACTTGTATCTTCCCTTTTTAACACAAAGGTCTTACTGTTTCCCTAATACACCTGTCTCAATAATTTGACACACCGTTCCCATCTTCCCCCATGTTTACACAATTGACTCTTTTTTAATCCTTCAAGCTTTAGTATAAGTGTCACTTCCTCTGAAATGCTGTTACTGGTCTCTTTAAGAAAAGTCCCTTTTTTTTTTTTTTTTGCCCTGTTTGTTTTGCTCATAAGCTATAATTTGCTGCATTGGGGGATGGGGTGCTTACTTGGTTTATTGTCTACCTGGAAGCTTACTAGTAAATCTAGTGTCTTTTTCTTCACTACTGTATACCCAGAGTCTAATTAAAGCCTGCTTACTAGTTGTTGAATGAATAAATTATATGCCAAACATAAGCTTATAATATAGAGAAAATAACAATAAATAACTAACATTTATATATAATGTCAAGCCAACCTCTGATATCTTTATTTATCATATCTCCATTTGTGACTTCACATTTTTAAAATATTTCTTATCATAAAGAAGATTCCCGTACAATATGACCAAAACTCATAATCTCATCATAACAGTGAAGTCCAATTGACATTGACATCACCCAGTAGTCAGCGGGTCAAAGTAACCAGAGGTGATGACAATGAGAGACAGTGATTCATATGCTGGAGAAACTTTTGATTACATAAATGCAGAATAATACCTATTGAATTTGTGTGGATGTAAATCTGTAAAAACATTTTATATATCAGAGAAAAGGACCAGTTGAAATAGATCAGAACCCTGCAGGACCTTCCCAGGGGGCAGACCACCTGCTCCCTACCTTGTCCCCCACCTTTGTTTATAGAAAAGTTTTAGCCTTCTAGGCCTTCTCTGAGTTTCAAAGAGAAAATTTAATTGGAGAAGTGAGAATATGCAGAAACAAAAAAAGCAGTCAAACAAGTTAAAATAATAGTTTAGCTGTTAAACAAAAGTCAGGGACCTCTGATTCCTCTTCAAGGGCCATAGATAATATCCTGAGCCATATCTTTGAGTTGTTTTGCAGATACTAAAACCCTACCAGGTAGAAGAAGTTCACTGCATCCTGACCACCAGCACATAGACTCCAGACTGGTGGAAACCAAAGAGTTAATCATTGAGATTCCGGAAACATCCCCTGTTGCCTCTCCATCAACCAGTCAGAGAACTGTGCATGAGCTAATTGCATACCTTGCAATCCTCCCCCTCACACTGTCTTTAAAACCCTTCCCTGAAAGCCAGCAAGGAGTTTGTCTCTTGCACACGAGCTGCCCACTCTTCTTCCTTGGCCCTGCAGTATGTGCTATGCTTTACCACGGCCTGGTGTCAGTAGACTAGCTTTGCTGTGCATCAAGCAAGTGAATCTAAGTTTGGTTCAATAACACAGTTCAAAGGAAACTATTTTCAGGACAAAATTATTTTGTTTTCTTAAGAAAAGAAATGGGTTGGAGATAAGATTTCAACATAAACTGCAAGCACCAAAAATCCTGTGCCTTCACTCATTGCAGTTGGACTTGCATCTACTGTCCAGAAGCCATTTAGGTTGCAAGTCCCAGGCCTTCTTATTTGACTTAGTGATTTCAAATACTCAGAAGACATTAAAAATACTGAATCTTAGTTCTGAGGGGGAAAAGTTCTTACCCCACACATGTACTGCTACTGCTGCTAAGTCACTTCAGTCGTGTCCAACTCTGTGCGACCCCATAGACGGCAGCCCACCAGGCTCCTCTGTCCCTGGGATTCTCCAGGCAAGAATACTGGAGTGGGTTGCCATTTCCTTCTCCAATGCATGAAAGTGGAAAGTGAAAGTGAAGTCGCCCAGTAGTGCCCTACTTAGCAACCCCACACACTGCATCCTACCAGGCTCCTCCATC
This sequence comes from Nanger dama, assembly GCA_917880005.1. Classification (NCBI taxonomy): domain Eukaryota; kingdom Metazoa; phylum Chordata; class Mammalia; order Artiodactyla; family Bovidae; genus Nanger; species Nanger dama. The sequence continues at coordinate 21,883,986 of CAKJTW010000002.1, forward strand.
CGTGGGATTTTCCAAGCAAGAGTACTGGAGTGGGGTGCCATTGCCTTCTCTACACATGCACAGTGCTGTGTAAAGACACGATTGCTCCATGGCTGTTGTGTTGTTAGCAAAAATCCACAGTCTTGAATCAAGGGCCACAAGTGTTGTGAAGTGTGAAGAGATAGAGCTGAAACCAGCTTGCTGCATTGTGTCTGAGTGTGTGTGTTGATAAGGACTTCATGCAATGAACCTTCAAGGGGATTAAATTGTGTCCAGCCTAACATCCACCATGCCCAACAGATCTGCTCTTGCTTTTGCTATACTTTCTGGATGGATCTGGTGTCTGGTAGGTTCATCTTACAGTTCTCTGCTCCATGTACTTATATCTTCAGTTTTTTTAATCTGCAGTCCACTCCTCCTCTGAATGTCACTCTCATCTGTACAAATTCATATTCGACATCACTCCCTGGAAACATCAAGATTAACATGCATGAAATAAACTCTGAGCTTCAACATTCCCCAAATTTTACCCTCCTCATGTGTTTTCTACTTCAGCAAATGACACAAATCAAGGTGGCATTCTTGATTTCTACTTTATCTCTCTATGTTCAGTCAGTTACTGAATTGCATAAGCTCGATTTTTATGTTGTATTAAAACTGCTCCCAGTTCTTCACTGTACATATGTAGGCCACGATATCTCCTCTGACCACTAGAACAGCCTCATTATGGTTTCCCAATTCAGTTTTGCATCATTTATTATGCATTTGCCCACACAGTAGGCAAAATGGTCTTTTAAAACATGAATCATATAAAGACAACCTGTTGTCCACCATAGCCCCCGTGGCTTTCTGTATCATTCAGAACTTAGTCCAAAGATTTGACCATGGCCTACAAAACTACATGATGTAACTCTCATGGCACTGACCACATCAGCTTCCTGGTGTTCTTCAAACACACCAAACACTCTCTTCCTCCCTCACCACTCCTGGAATCGTGTTGTTTCCTCTACCTTGGAGCATAATTCTTTCCCAGAGTCCCAAGGACAATCCCATCCTATGATTTCCCTAGTCTCCTCTTCAGAGACACTTATTTCTTTCCAAGTCATTAAAAAAAAAAGGGGTGGGGGGAGGAATCACCTCTCCATTTTGCTCTATCTCTGCTTTATTGTTTTCTACCTAAACTTAAAATGGGCTTCCCTAGTGGTTCAGATGGGAGAAGGCAATGGCACCCCCACTCCAGTACTCTTGCCTGGAAAATCCCATGGATGGAGGAGCCTGGTAGGCTGCAGTCCATGGGGTCACTGAGAGTTGGACATGACTGAAGTGACTTAGCAGCAGCAGCAGTGGTTCAGACAGTAAAGAACCTGCCTACAATCTAGGAGACCTAGGTTTGATCCCTGGATTGGGAAGATCCCCTGGAGGAGGAGAAGGCAACCCACTTCAGTTTTCTTGCCTAGAGAATCCCCATGGACTGTAGCTTGCCAGGGTCCTGAAGAGTTGGACATGACTGAGTGACTAAGCACTACTTTAAAATAGTATGTACTTAATACTATGCAGTGTTATTATTATTATTTGACTACTCATTTCTCTATATTATTATGACCAACCTAGATAGTATATTCAAAAGCAGAGACATTACTTTGCTGACTAAGGTCCGTCTAGTCAAGGCTATGGTTTTTCCTCTGGTCATGTATGGATGTGAGAGTTGGACTGTGAAGAAGGCTGAGCACCAAAGAATTGATGCTTTTGAACTGTGGTGTTGGAGAAGACTCTTGAGAGTCCCTTGGACTGCAAGGAGATCCAACCAGTCCATTCTGAAGGAGATCAGCCCTGGGATTTCTTTGGAAGGAATGATGCTGAAGCTGAAACCCCAAATCTTTGGCCACCTCATGCGAAGAGTTGACTCATTGGAAAAGACTCTGATGCTGGGAGGGATTGGGGGCAGGAGGAGAAGGGGACGACCGAGGATGAGATAGCTGGATGGCATCACGGACTTGATGGACATGAGTCTGAGTGAACTCCACGAGATGGTAATGAACAGGGAGGCCTGGTGTGTGGATTCATGGGGTTGCAAAGAGTCGGACATGACTGAGCAAATGAACTGAACTGAACTGAACTGAACTGAACTGAAGGGAAGGAAATTTTGTGGTCCACCCCAGCATCCCCAACACCTGAAATAATGTCAGGAACATGCTAGAGATTCAGAAAATATTTGTTGAATAAACACATTAGTCCAGTAATGCACTGTAAATCTGGTTATCCCAAAATTACCAGATGGCTTGATAGCAGCTCAGTGGGGACCCCTGGACAAATCCTCAGGCCACCACATAATTTTGTGAAGACCATGCTGCTGGAATTTTATTCTAGCTCTGGTTTATTTCCTCCCTACTTGCTTCTTTAATATGTTAGGTGACTAAGTGTGGACTCTAAGTAACCAATGCCCTGCTTTTATTGTTTTTACCGTCTATAAACTTATAATAAAGAAAGCAAATCAACTTAGATAAACAGCATGATACTATAGAATTAGATCACAAATAATGACCTTCCAGTAGATATTTTAAAAGTTCTTAAGTGCTTTCTCACTTACTCGGGTGACTTTACCATTATTCAGTTGTCTTAAATATATTTCTAGGTTAACTTAATAGTTCCTGTTTTCCTTTTATGAGGATAGTACCAGCTCAAGATGGTACTAACTTCTGGGTGAAAATGCAACTTGATCCATTTTATTAGCTTCAACTTAGAAATGCAGGCTTTGATTGCTACACAAAGAATATGCCATATTTTTGCCAAAACTGCTGCATATTTGACTACTGAGCAAACTACACTTGAAGCTACAAGTCAATAAATAGTGATGGTCAAGGACCAAAAGAAGGTGCCTAAGGCTTCAAGGAGCAGCAGGGATTAGTGGGGCTGGGGCAAATTGAGACAAAAGAAGAGGTCAGAGAGTGGAGGAAGGTCTACAAATGATGGTCACCTAGATTGCTGTGGACTTGAACTTTTAAGTGAAATGGGAAATCATTCTAAAGTTTCTAGCAAAGAAGTGATGTGCTCAAATTTATATTTTAAAAGCTGCTCGCTTTGGCAGCTGTGTTAAAACAGCCCACAAAATAGGACAAGGGAAGAAGCAAGAACAATACGTATGCTCTTGTCCAATTCAGATGCAAGGTAAGGATAGTTTTAATGGCAACACTGAAATCTACAACTGGTCAAACTGTGATAGTAGAGTCAAACAAATATGCTGATAGACCACATGTGGCATTTGAGGGTAAGAAATGGTTCAAGAATTATATAAAAGTTATCTGAGCAACTAAAGAAATAACATTTTGTTAAGTTAAATGAAAGAAAGTTGAAGGACAAGAGTGAACAGTAGTAATATTTGTTCAGTGGGGATCGTGTTAAATTGGAGATGTGTTTTGACATCCAGTTGAAAATGTCAATAGGCTGTTGGATTTATGAGTCTGGAGCTCAGCTTGTGTTGGGAAAATAAATGTTGGTGTGGAGAAATAAATGTTCAAGTTTTAAATAACAGTAAAAGTCATGAGAGAGGATGAGATCTCCAAGGTGGTGAATAGATTGGGAAGGAAGGAAGTTCATGTCCTAATCACAAGGACACTGTAGGCTCAAGAAGACAGGAAATGATGAAGAATCACCCAAAGAGATTTGAATAGTGTCTATAAGGGTAGAAGGGCTTCCCTGGTGGCTCTGCGGTAAAGAATCTGCCTGTAGTGCAGGAGATGTGGGTTCGATCCCTGGGTTGAGAAGATCCCCTGGAGAAGGAACTGGCAACTCACTCCAGTATTCTTGCCTGGGAAATCCCATGGACAGAGGAGCCTGGAGGGCTACAGTCCATGAAATTGCAAAGGATTGGACACAACTTAGCGACTAAACCACCACCACCACCATAAAGGCAAAAACGAGCAAGAGTCATCACTGTGTTCCAGATGAGTAAACTGACACCTGGGAACTGGCCACTGAATCTAGCCACATAGAGTTTTTCTTCTGCATAAAAAAATGTTATTTATCCAGATGACTCCACATATTTGTATCAAAATGAATCATCAAAAGTACAATGAAAAGAGGAATGCAATTATTCATGTAATTTTTCATTATGTCTGCTGCTGCCTCAAATTCACCTCCATTGGATTCTGAGCAGAGATGCTTGTAGATTTACACTGACATCTGACAATTTCATACAAATCACCACCTTTAAAATAAATTATTGATCTATGTGGAACATTTAATGTTTACAGTGGCATACAAGTACATTATTGAATGTGTAATATACAACATATGGAACTAGTAAATATTATTATTATTAATGTCATTTTACAGATATGGAATAAGAACCTTTAAAGAAGGCAGTTTCACTTTGCATATGTTGAAAATGAAATTTAAATACCGTCATCTGGCTCCACAAGTCAGTTTTTTCCTCTTACACCGTGATGATTTTGCGTAATGATGAGTCGTTTGACTAAAAAAAATAGAATATGCATGTGTATATGTGAATATAGGCATATGATAGTTTGTATATATGTTAATATTTGTGTATATAGTATGTGTATTGTATATTCATGTATATAGTTGTTATTGTTTGCCTGGCTTTCTATTGACCTGCTCACATTCTCTTAATCATTTTCCCCATGGCCATCAGCAAGCAGGCAAGTATTTGGGAAAGAAACAGGAACCATAACCTCTGTTGTAGCAAATAGAGCAGGTGCTTTGGAACTAAGGGTTAAAATGTCAGCTGTCACAATTTCTACCTGTATGACCTTGGTCTGGTCACTTATCATTTCTGGCCTTAATTTCTTTATCTGTATAATATAGATTGTCATATTTACCTTAAGATTTTAAACAGTCAAAACACACAGTGTGTAAATTGTCCAGGCTACCATTAGTACCTGCTTTCATACCCTCCTAAGTATTTATTACACACCACTGTAACTATGAGCCTCCTGATTAGCATTTTAAAGACAATAACTTTGCTATTTTTTTCCTATTTTCTCCCAATAATATGGTGAAATGGCACCTATACAATGAAAGAATAAAGGCCACGGCATATGTCGTGTATAATATATAATAAATAATCATATCATTAATGCCATTATTACCTTGATCCACAAAAAGCAAACCATAATTTGTTCCCAATGGCAAGAAAGTTGATTAACAAAGCTGCATTACCACCATAAGCTTTGCATCCAATCCGGACTTTTATTTACCAAATGCTCATGTTAACTGGAGAAGGCAATGGCACCCCACTCCAGTACTCTTGCCTGGGAAAAATCCCATGGACGGAGGAGCCTGGCGGGCTGCAGTCCATGGGGTCGCTGAGAGTTGGGCACAACTGAGCAACTTCACTTTCTCTTTTCACTTTCATTCATTGGAGAAGGAAATCGCAGCCCACTCCAGTATTCTTGCCTGGAGAATCCCAGGGACAGAGGAGCCTGGTGGGCTGCCATCTATGGGGTCGCACAGAGTCGGACGCGACTGAAGCAACTTAGCAGCAGCAGCAGCAGCATGTTAACTAGTGATCTTCCAAAGTCAACTGAACAATGCTACTAGAAAAAGTCACTTTAAGTTAATCTACAGGTTAGCAAAACTCAAATTAAAGGCATTCAACTTTAGCTGATATTTATCATCTGGATAATATATTCACTTACCCTTAATTAAAGTAAAACTTCATGGCTTCCAAGTTTCTGGGGCCACCTTTTCTTTTAATACTAATGAATCTGTTCATTAGCTGATCTTAAAAGAGGAGCTGAGTACATGCTAACTGCTAAACCAATGCTGGTTAAGAGAATTACAGAATAAGTCAATGAATAAATACATGTGACAATGATAATTATTAGCAGAAACAAAAACAAAAAATATAAAAATCTTTTAGGTTATCAAATTCCAGAAGAATGATCTTTGTGCTTTTTTTCCTACAACAAACATGAATTTTTTTTAAAAGCTGTTCATGCATGCCGTGAAATGTTTTTCTCTTATTAATTTCCTTTTTATACTCAGTTTTTAGACAGTTGAAAATTATGAGTTTACAGAACAAGATGTACTTTAGGCTCATATTTTATGGCTGAGTACCATGGCATGCACTATTATGAAAACAATTCTAAACTGTGCTTCATTACATTATATCGTGTATTTTATATTCTGAAGATGCTATCAGCACCAGGGAACAGACAAATTTAATAAAAGACACAGTGTTCCTGTTGCCGTAATAGTTATTCAAATGAAACTCTTCCCAGGAGACTTTTATAGTATCTTTTCGAAGATATCTGCATACTTTGACTAATCAATTGGGGCCTCTAGATATGAATAGAAGCATCACAGATCTTGAAACATACTGTACTAAGCTAGAAGGAATTATGATTATCCAGGCCTGCTCCTTCATTTTACAGGAGAGGACATGAAGAGATTCATGTCTAATTTGTGAGTAGACCCGAGGTGCCTTGACATCTAGCCAAGGATTCCTTCCACTTGGGAGGCATATAGGTGTTGCCTAATATATCATCCCTAAAACAACTTCAAAAAGCAGACAAGAAAGAGCTTTTTTTTTTTTTTTTAACCATTTCTCATAGTCTTGAGGGGATAAGTACCTTAATTATTATCTACTATAATTTTGATTATTTATCTGCTTATGTTTTTTTTTTTGTCTGTCTCTTGATAGAATATGTTCTCATTTGGGATACTGCAGAATTCTCTGTGCTTAGAGCTTTCTAACACATAGAATTCATTCAATAAATATTTGTTGACATATAAATAAAAGTTTAATAAATATAATGTGTGTGCTTGTGCTCAGTCGTGCCTGACTCTTTGCGACCTATGGATTGTAGCCCTCCAGGGTCCTCTGTCCGTGGCATTCCCCAAGCAAGAATACTGCAGAGAGTTGCTGTTTCCTCCTCCAGCAAATTTTCCCGATCCAGGAATCAAACCCACATCTCCTGTTTCTCCTGCATTACAGGCAGATTCTTTATCACTGAGCCATCATAATAGATGCTACAAAATTGATTAAAAATTAAGACTGACCTCTAAGAGATATAGTCAAGAACTACACACACACACACATACACAACATAAAGTAGAATATATCAAATGCCACACAAATGTCATAAATAAGTTGTGAAGTAATTGAAACAACCATGTGACTCTGGCAACAAGGAGTATACAAAAATTTCTAAGTAGCTATGAACCTTGGGTAAGTTACAAAGTAAGATAATCATAGAGGATATAACAAAGTTTTGTGATACCCTCAGCTCTGCTGGTCAGCTCTGAGTACTGGAAGGTAAGAACTGGCAGAGCTGACGTAAGGAAGCTGAGCCTATAGGCTGCCTATAGGGTGAGTAGAAGTCAATATAAATGATGAGAATATTTGAGAGACTAACAAACAGGTTGCAGCCTGAGAATGGGTAAAAGGTGTTTGAGAAATAAACCAACTTTTTTAGAAATGTGAAGTAAAAATGGTAGGCAAATATTAAATAAGAGGCTGTCAATAGTAAGAGATTGGTTTTGACATATGGTCATACTTTGTGAAGAGATGATGGAAATAAAGAAAGGAGGCAAGGAGGGAGGAAGGAAGACAGTTTCTAATTTTAGTCACGTGATTTCCTAGTTATCTTACCTTGAACAGATGCCTTTCTGTATGTCTCTGAAACTCATTGTCTCACTGTAAAGCAAACAAAATAATGTTTTTCTCATAAGAGGGTTTGACATCTAAAGGAGATGATGCAAGTAAAGCTGTTAACACTGAACCCAAACAGTGCTCAAGATTAAGTGTAGCTCGAAATATCAATTATTATATATTTTTGCAATAAGGATAACAGTGAAGACACTCTATTAAATAAATTAGATAAAAGTGCAATTGAGACTCAGTCCTTGACTACAAGAAACCAATGGTGCAGTGCCACCAGAATCCTGGTGGTTTTCAATCTTGGAAAAAATTGGATGGAAGATTAACTAATCAGAGACTTTGAATACTAACCCAGCATGCAGACAGCAAATAACAAGATTACAAATTCATGGAAATAAAATATTTTGACATATAAAGAGATAAACATATAGCAGTATTCAAAATGTTAATTAAGGCTATTTTATTTTAATTGGTTGAAAATAGTGGAATGGAAATGGTCAAAACACAAAATGTATTGTACATTAGATATCACAACTCACTTGATTATGAAAGAACACATTCTTCATTAAAAATAAGCCATGTGCATTTTCTGTCCACTGATGTGCAGTGTCATTGAAGACATTCCATCATTCTCTGCTTGAGCACTCTTCTGTAATCTGATGAGGTGGCCAGGAAGAGACAATGATAGCCAAGGCATTAAAATGTAATCAAGATATGCAAATTTATATCTAAATGTGATGTGCTGGGGAAAAGAAATTAATCTAGGCATGGTCAAATAAACAATGCGTAATATGGATAATTAATCACCAAATTAGCAACTTTGGTCCCCTGAGGAAATTATGCAAATTGAAAAGGCCCCCATCCACTGACACAATTAGACCACTTAATGGCAAACTCTCAACAAAATAACCCTGGGGAACATCACTAAACAAATAGCCCAATCAACCTTAGTGTCCCAAACTCCATGGCAGTATTTAGTATTATTTAATATTGTTTCTCCCCTGTTTGAACTTATTCAGAAAGATTCCATCACATTTTGCTAGAAAATATTGGAAGATCCCACATTATGGATGGTCCATTATGTGATTCTCTCGAAGTCTAGTTTTCCCCTTGTCAATCAAATTATCTTATTATTGAAATCTGAAATCATACAAATAATAAGCCTTCATGAATGAACAGAGGTCAATTATATATCTCCAATCACTAACAGCAAAATCAAGGAATCATTGATGTACTATGAAAATGGATGTCTCCTGTGGCCTGATGTCACCTGCTTATTATACCAGCAGCAAAGAAAAGATCTCTACACTTCCTTGATAATAAGTATTGTCACTTTAGGTAGGAGTATCTTTTGTCTCTAAGAATGTTAGAATGCTCTCCTACACCCGCCCTAGATCCCATACCAGGTAATCCTACCTCTCTTCCCTTTACTCCACCTCCATAAAACTGGTAACAGAATTACCCCTGCAGAACCCTTTGAGACTGGGCCAAACAGAAGCAGTGAGACTCTGGTGCTATATCCCCCCACCAAAACCTGACTCCACCTCTAGAAAGATCACAAAGCCTGTTGGATAGAAATATAAGATGCTCCACCCCCAGAAACATGTTTATCAGATACTTTGCTATTATAGTTTTGCTGCTGAAAAGACTAGTCACAGCAAAGAAATTGTATTAGTCCTATGATTGCTGGTGAGTTAGTGGTGCCTTATCATTTATGGATGCTATTATATTCCTTGGCTATATGGTTTAGTGCTGCCGCTTAGCTCATATTCTCCTCCAAACACCCTAATATACCCAAGGTCAGAAAACTAAGAATTGGCAAACCAGGGCTGCCGATTCTAGGTCTCTTGACTCTCCAGGTAGCATGCTAAATACCATGCTAAGTACCGTGTCAAGTGATGTACACCCAAAATTCCAAACTGAGAGAATAGCCAAACTGGGAGTAACAACGAAACAGTACTGTCCACTCTGCTGGGCTTTGCCGTTTTCAGAAAAGCATATCTGATGTGACAGCAGACTGTTGCTTATATTGCTAACGTTCAATCCCTCAGGCCATCCGGAGGGATTGACCGCCCCACCCTGGAAAGCAGTGAATCCCCTGGCCCTGGGAAAAGGGAATTATAACCTTGACATGTATTTTTTTCCCTCTTTAATCCTCATTCTCTATCACATCCCCAAACTGAAGCGTCCTGTAAAAGTCAGATGGGGGCAAGGATCTTCTTCCCTATAAGAGTTATACAACTCAACCACAGGCAAACATTGTAAACTAGAGCAAACACACACTCCCTTTACCTTTATTATAAAATGTAAAAAGCTGCATCTAGAACCACAGTCACCTAGTATTTTTAGCAGTGAAAGTATTGTGGTAAATCATCTAATCTAGTGATTTTTAAATAATGCTCTACAGATCATGAGGGGCTTGGAAGTGTACCTCGGGGGCTAACTGTGGGGTGAGTTGGAGAAGACAGGAGTCTGGGTCCCCCACCAACCTTCAGCAACATGTACCTCTCTTACAGACTGGGTAGCCACAGATGATAGCTTTTGAAGAAAGGGCTTTGCAGCTCGAAATATTTTTTTAAAGCCCTCCCTCCCTAGTGTAACGTCCTCACTTTATCTTAAAACCATCCTATATAATAAAAGCTGACTCCTAAGGCCACACCCAAGTGACCAGTGTTCCAGCACTCTATCAATGCCTGTTGCCAGATTGGTATTAAATCTTGTCTATGATTCATCTGTGACTGTGACTCTGTACAAATGCTATACAAATTTTTGTCTTTAAGAGTTTGAGAGTCAGACTGGATCCAACATCAATATGACTAGTAAATCTGATGACCAAGTTCTTCCTTTCACAGTCCAGATATTCTGCACAGACACCAAGGTCTCTTCTGACTCTACCTTTATATCAACATGATAATTGACTTAGCACACACCCAATTCAGAGCCCCTCTCCAGCACCTTTCCATAAGAACCCAGGAGTCTTCTGCATGTTTGAAGCGCTCTAGTCTTAATACTCAGTCACTCTGACCACTGGCTCTATTGCTTATATGTGGTCTGACTCTGGTCTTTTAGATCTCATAGATCTCAACTGACTTACCCAGTTTTTGAATCTAAATTCTTACTCAAGAATTCAATTCTAACTCAAGAACCAGAGTCCTGGTTCTACCCCTTATCAGCTGTATAAACTTGGACTAGCATTGTTTGACACACGACTGAGCGACTTCACTTTCACTTTTCACTTTCATGCATTGCAGAAGGAAATGGCAACCCACTCCAGTGTTCTTGCCTGGAGAATCCCAGGGATGGCGGAGCCTGGTGGGCTGCCGTCTATGGGGTCGCACAGAGTCAGACACGCCTGAAGCGACTTAGCAGCAGCAGCAGCAGATAATTTCTAAATATTGTCCCACTGCTAAAATAATATTACTTATTTAAAGTTCTTTGGCTCCTGATTTTATGGTTGACAAAATTAGGATAAGATCTGCTCCATCTTTCTTTAGAGTTGCTGTAAATATGCTATTAGCTAATATATATGAATGTTCTTTGTAAACTGTATTTTGTACCCAGAAAAAAAAATGTATTGTGATTTCTGGACCTGGTCTCAGTTCTGTCATTCCCAGGTGATACCATAAAGCTGCAAGGAACACCTGGCTATCAGAGTTGTATTACTCAAATGTTTCTTTTAAATCTTGCTAAACTTTATACCCTTGAATTTTTGTACACTAATATATGAAATCCCTGGGCTTTGTGACATTTCTTTGATCTGGGAGAAGAAAATAACACAAGAAATCCTATCTAAGGATGGAGTCAGAGACATCAAAGCAGGTTAAGTACAGTATGAGAAGAAATGTTCATACTGCAAACATGTTGACTGAAAATCTGTCTTGTCACAAAGCGGTGATAGTGACCACATTCTTTCAGAACAAAGTCTAAAGGTAAGGCTGTGAGTCAAAAAAAAAAAAGAAGCTGAGCAGGAAAACCTACAAAACTGAATAGGAGATTTGATTGTGTCCAATCTCAAATTAGTTTTCAATTGTTTTGCATCAGAATCCATACACACAAACACATATAACAACACACACACTTAGACATATTCCGTATACCTTTCTACATGCTGAAGCAATCTGTAATAAACTGTATAACCATGAGTTTGCTTAAATGAAGAGTATTATGTAAATAAGAACTAGGTGACTTGCTTAGCACCCCCACTGGACACATCTACTGAAATAAGCTGTGATGAAGAGAACCTTATTCTGCATATTAATTGGGTCAAGGCATGTGTCTTTGATTCCAAATATAAATGTAATATTCTCATTAGTGGATGAATCTATCAAGTTTTTAAATATCATGTAAAGAGATCCAAACTAGAAGGCAACTGCCGCAGTCAAACTGCTGAAGAATAAAAAAGTTAAAAAGACCTAGGAAATGACTTGAGTATTTGGTAGTAAAATTATCTCCTTAATTTTTGTTTCTCTGGCAGAAGTTCCTGGGCAACATGCTTTCTTGTTGCTCTCTTTCCTTTCTCCTTTCTTCTGGGTTTTTACCTATTCTCTCTCCACTGTGGCTTTTTAGTAAAATTAGTATTACTAAAATTATAGCATTATTTTTATATAGTTGCTTGAGAAGAAGAAAAACAAGAAATCTTCAAGTATACCTAGTATTTAGTTTAATCCTGGATAGAGAACATGACTCATGGAAGAGTCTTCAAGGGTAGAAGCAGGCCTGTTTCTTATTTTACTTCGGTATGATGGATCTTTGGATGGGAAGATGACATAGCAGCACCATACTATGGAATAAGTCCAATAAGTGGAATAAACGTGGTGAATTTATTTTGTTATCTTTTTTTAAATCCCCAAAAAGTATTAGAAGAGGTGACGAGGCTTGTCTACATCTCAAAAATGACTACAAGACGGTACTGTCTACTGTGGACTTTCATTGCTTAATGAATAAACCGGCTCACTTCATATTTGACTAATGCAGACTCTACTGTGAAAATGTCTGAGATTCTCTAAGGAAATAGCCAATGTGGATAGATCATCAGTTTGGGGAGCAAAAATCAATAGGAGAGTCATCCAGAACTGAGGCATAAAAGTGTCTTTTTTTTTTTTTTCTTCCCACTTAGGCAAAAAAGTAGAATTGATACTCAAGTAAAACCTGCCTCACATGCTCCAACAGTACAAATGTCTGTTTGACGTTCGAGGTTTGGTACAACTGACATGTGTATGTGCTTTTACTTTGCAAACTTCAGTTGTCATGCTGGAGGTGTTTAGGGCTCACGAAGGGCTGTAATTGCCATTATGTATTTCCACCTTACATTGTTAAGACTATAGCAAATCGATTTTGTGTGTATAATTTTAAGCAAGTGTCTCTTTTTCTCCTGTTTCTTGTCTCCTTATAATGTAACACAAGATGTTGACAGCTTGATTTTATGTTATAGTATATAAGTATTGTTACCTTTACATCCTAGGATTTAAATATGGGACATCAAGAATAGTAAACATCACTCAACTTTATATCCTTTCCTGGGAAAGAAGTTACTTTCCTGTTATACACAGGATAGTTATACCATTTTATGTAGAATGATGACCTAGGTATTGTCTTTATTTGAAAGATAGAATGGCTTAAGGAGATTTGTATGGGTGCCCAGTTGCAAGGTATAGACTAGTAATCGTTAATTTTATGTGACAACTTGACTAGGCCATGAGGTGCCCGGACATTTGGTCAAGTATTATTCTGGGTATTTCTGTGAGAATGTTTTGAATGAGATTAGCATTTAAATTGGTAGATGATGAGTAAAGCAGATTGCTGTCCCTGATTTGAATGAGCCTTATTTAATCAGTTGAAAGCTTGAATAGAACAAAAGGACTGGTCCTCCCCCGAGTGAGAGAGAATTCTTCCTGCCTAACTACCTTCAAACTTGGACACTTTTTTTTTTCTTTTCTTTAGGCTAGAGCTAAACTATTGGCTCTCCTGGTCTCCAGTTTGGTAATTTATCCTATGAATCTTGGGGCCTGCTCATCCACATAATCGTGAGAGCCGATTCTATAACTCATATTAATAATAAATCTCTTGATGATGAATAGATAGATGATCAATCTATTAATCTATCTATGCCCCACTGATAGTTTCTCTGAAGACTTACTGATACAGGTTTTGATACCAGGAGTCAGATTCCTCCTCCATCCCTCCCTCTCTCTGTTGCAGTGAACAAGGAAATCGTGATTTTCTTGCAGTATAACTCAAAATGGAAGACACCTGAGCGAGAGACAAACCTTTGTATGACACATCAGTGAGACAGCTAACATCATCTATCGTGACACAACATTTGGGGATCTAGGCTCTATTCTGACTTAATCTAGAGATTACAACTAAGATAGGCTAAAATATACAACCCCCAAATGTTTAAACCATTTTCTCTGCTGAGTACAAATAAACCCACACATAAACTCAATAAACCAATATCTCTATACAATACTCTCAGTTATTCACACAGAACCACCAGGCTTTTATAATTTCCACATGTTTCCAGGACCTCTCCCCAGCAAAAGTTATCACTGTGTTTGCAACCCAGACTATCAGCTCCAGTATATACCTGATACCCATCACATTCTGCTTCTGCTCCGGATCTTCCTTTTGAAGAATGCTACCCAACAAGTGACTTGAAGAGCCTTTCCGTTGCCGCCACCCCCTTCAAACAACTTTTGCACAAAGAAAGCTGTCTAACAATGTTACTGAAGCCACAGTATTATAGAATTTTCAGTACAGGAGGTTAGAATCACCATCTCCAAAATTTTTGTTAGCTTTTGTCATTTGGACCCCAAAACAAAATGTTATATACATAAATTTCCAAACAGACTGGTTCCAAATAGGAAAAGGAGTACTTCAAGGCTGTATATTGTCACCCTGCTTATTTAACTTATATGCAGAGCACATCATGAGAAATGCTGGGCTGGAAGAAACACAAGCTGGAATCAAGAGATAAAATTGCTATATTTTCCGAAAATTTTCTAAATGATGCTATTATACACTAATGATATATACAGAGACATTTTCCAAGACATATCTATATAAAAGACCACAGTGTTAGTCCTCATTAGTTGTCATTAATATCAAAATTTGCACTTAGAATGTTGGTTTTTATTTTGTATGCTACTCACTAGTTTTACTACATAGCAGTATGCCAGTGCAGAGAAGGCAATGGCACCCCACTCCAGTACTCTTGCCTGGAAAATCCCATGGGCAGAGGAGCCTCGTAGGCTGCAGTCCATAAAGTCGCTAAGAGTCAGACACGACTGAACAACTTCCCTTTCACTTTTCACTTTCATGCATTGGAGAAGGAAATGACAGCCCACTCCAGTGTTCTTGCCTGGAAAATCCCAGGGACAGGGGAGCCTGGTGGGCTGCCGTCTATGGGGTCGCACAGAGTCGGACACGCCTGAAGCGACTTAGCAGCAGCAGCAGTATGCCAGTGGGTATAGCAATGAGGAAATAAACATTTCTCAGTGTTCTGGAAAGACTCATGAGATGAAAATGCACAATGAGCATTCTTTCTTGATTTTCTCTCTTGTACTATCAAAAAGCATCAAGCGCCAGGACATGCAGGAAGAGATTAGAAGTAATAGACTATCTGGGAGCTAATATAACAAGAAAATGCACAGTGACAATATAACAATTTATTTTTAATGGTGATTACTTAGTTATGATTTCTTTAGATGATCTCTCCATGCTAACATGTTGTCATCCTTTCTGTCCATATCTTTTGCTTTTTAGGAAAGATGTGAGGCATGACCGCTGATGCCTGCCTTTGATTTTGATTATGTATTAATGTTGGAATCTGATATTCAAGAAAAATTTGGTTATGCTGATTGGCTACCCTCTTCTCCAAGATTCTACAAGTCAGAAGCTGTTTCACTGAGGTAAGTCTTGAAAATTCAGATATTTTTAAAAATCCTATACCTATATGTACTGTTGTGACATTCCTTTCACCTGCAGAAATTGTAAGGTCTGAGAGTGGGTTTTCAGGTTTTTTTCATATCACATCTTAAAAAAATATGTTGCCTATAATTTCTTTTCACTTAATTTTGCCTGTTTTTTCTTCCTTGCACTCACGAAGTCTTCGATTCAGTTCAGTTCAGTCACTCAGTCATGTCCGACTCTGCGACCCCATGAATCACAGCACACCAGGCCTCCCTGCTCATCACCAACTTCCATTCACTCAAACAAACTCATGTCCATCAAGAAGATGATGCCATCCAGCCATCTCATCCTCTGTCATCCCCTTGACCTCCTGCCCCCAATCCCTCCCAGCATCAGAGTGTTTTCCAATGAGTCAACTCTTCGCATGAGGTGGCCAAAATATTGGAATTTCAGCTTCAGCATCAGTCCCTCCAATGAACACCCAGGACTGATTGCCTTTAGGATGGACTGACTGGATCTCCTTGCAGTCCAAGGGACTCTCAAGAGTCAGTTCTTCGGTGCTCAGCTTTCTTCACAATCCAACTCTCACATCCACACATGACTACTGGAAAAACCATAGCCTTGACTAGATGGACCTTAGTCAGCAAAGTAATATCTCTGCTTTTCAATATGCTATCTAGGTTGGTCATAAATTTCCTTCCAAGGAATAAGCATCCTTTAATTTCATGGCTGCACTCACCATCTGCTGTGATTTTGGAGCCCCCAAAAATAAAGTCCGACACTGTTTCCACTGTTGCCCCATCTATCTGCCATGAAGTGATGGGACCAGATGCCATGATCTTAGTTTTCTGAATCTTGAGCTTTAAGCCAACTTTCACTCTCCTCTTTCACTTTCATCAAGAGCTTTTTAGTTCCTCTTCACTTTCTGCCATAAAGGTGGTGTCATCTGCATATCTGAGATTATTGATATTTTTCCTGGCAATCTTGATTCCAGCTAGTATTTTTTCCAGCCCAGTGTTTCTCATGATGTACTCTGCATATAAGTTAAATAAGCAGGGTGACAATATACAGCCTTGAAGTACTCCTTTTCCTATTTGGAACCAGTCTGTTGTTCCATGTCCAGTTCTAACTGTTGCTTCCTGACCTGCATCTAGGTTTCTCAAGAAGCAGATCAGGTGGTCTGGTATTCCCATCTCTTTCAGAATTTTCCACAGTTTATTATGGGTCCACACAGTCAAGGGCTTTGGCATGGTCAATAAAGCAGAAATAGATGTTTTTCTTAGGACAACCTAAAGAACCTAGAATGTACTTCTATTTATACTCTAAACTGATGGTCTTGATTTTTACTCTGAACTGTACTGAAAGGATTAATTATTTCCATTGGGAAAACTAGTTACTGTGTGGGGTAAGTCATTCTCTGGTTTCACTTAATATAGTTGTAGTATGATTTGCGTAGGATGTGTTCAAACTTTCACAACAATAAAATTCAGCGTCTTTAAAATTAAGCGGCAGCTGTTTAAGCATGCTTTGGAAAAGTTGATGACCACTTTTCAGAAGTAGAGTGTAAAAGTAGAAATTAGCAAAATGGGCAAATATGGGATTTCACAGAGTTTTCTTAAATCAGTCCTAAGAAAGGAGAATCAATACATATTAATTTCCTCTTCTCAGTATGCCATAAAAGAAAATGATACAAAATGATTTGGTCCTATTTCTCTTATCAAATGAAAATAGGATGGCCTTAGGTAGTCAGTTGAAAAGCTTAATGAAAGAACTAAGATGGTAAAAATGCAAACTACTTTTTACTCAATTAAGGATTGAGTATCTGTATAAAAGCCTACCAAAAGTAGATATGCATTAAGTTTTCAAATACCACTAGCTCCTGGCACAACACTGAAAGATTTATGAAGTTAAAGAGCAAAAGTCAGGCTATGGAAATTAGTTGTGAGAGAATATCAGAAGTTTGATTTCATATACTTACATATATGTGCATATATATGTATATATCGGAGAAGGCGATGGCACCCCACTCCAGTACTCTAGCCTGGAAAATCCCATGGGCAGGGGAGCCTGGTAGGCTGCAGTCCATGGGGTTGCTAGGAGTCAGACACGACTGAGCGACTTCACTTTCTCTTTTCACCTTCATGCATTGGAGAAGGAAATGGCAACCCACTCCAGTGTTCCTGCCTGGAGAATCCCAGGGACGGGGGAGCCTGGTGGGCTGCCGTCTCTGGGGATGCACAGAGTTGGACACGACTGAAGTGACTTAAGCAGCAGCAGCAGCAGCATGTATATATATGCAGATATATATGTACATATACATATATTGTTGAGAGTAGAGTAAATGCTTAATCTGTGCTTACTCAATTGTAATTGCTTAAATTTTGCTCAATTTTATGTTTTTTTTTCCTTAGACCTTTCCTTTACAGTTTATTTTAGACAATATTTACACTGAATATTTTATTTAGAAGTTTTATGTTTATAGAAAAACACACTTTATTATAAAAATATTGATTTTGTGTCCTGCTTCCCAATCTATGACTAGGCAGATGAATAATGAGGTTAACGCACTATCCCATATGGTAGTAACGATTTGTGTTTCAAGCAGGGGTCTAGGAGGTCATGGCTTGTTTGAAAGACAATGTATTTTCAGACAGATATATCACAGAAACCACCCTCCAAATCAGAGTCTAACAAAATGTACATGGGAATCGCTTACCATGCACATGAGTTGAAATAAATAGGACCTCAGCAGCAAATCAACAGGATGGCCAGTGGTGGTAAAGAGAGAAGATCCCCAAAAGAAACAACCCATAAGTGAGTGGTCAGAAGCCTAGGAGAGTATCAAGATAAGCTAATACCCTGGGGCAAGGTCAAACTAAACTTCTAATATTGGAAAGATAAAGTGAGCTAAGCACGAGGCAATGGATGTGTAAAGTTACAAACTGCATAAGCATCATAGGAAGTTCCATACCCATTTGGCAATAGTAGATTTTTCTCAACATGATTAATACACAGCAATTGTAATTATTAAGGCTATGCTACTGATTGCTTTGTTATATACTGATACAATATATCAGTATATATTTGTTATATACTGATACTGATCAGTATCAATAACCTCAGATATGCAGATGACACCACCCTTATGGCAGAAAGTGAAGAAGAACTAAAGAGCCTCTTGATGAAAGTGAAAGAGGAGAGTGAAAAAGTTGGCTTAAAGCTCAAGATTCAGAAAACGAAGATCACGGCATCTGGTCCCATCACTTCATGGCAAATAGATGGGGAAACAGTGGAAACAGTGTCAGACTTTGTTTTTCTGGGCTCCAAAATCACCACAGATGGTGATTGCAGCCATGAAATTAAAAGACGTTTGCTCCTTGGAAGGAAAGTTATGAGCAACCTAGATAGCATATTAAAAAGTAGAGACAGACATTACTTTGCCAACAAAAGTCCATCTAGTCAAGGCTATGGTTTTTCCAGTGGTCATGTATGGATGTGAGAGTTGGACTACAAAGAAAGCTGAGTGCTGAGGAACTGATACTTTTGAACTGTGATGTTGGTAAGACTCTTATCCAAGAGTCAACACCAAGGAGATCCAACCAGTCCATCCTAAAGAAGATCAGTCCTGGGTGTTCATTGGAAGGAGTGATGTTGAAGCTGAAACTCCAATACTTTGGCCACCTGATGCGAAGAGCTGACTCATTGGAAAAGACCCTGATGCTGGGAAAGATTAAGGGCAGGAGGAGAAGGGGACGACAGAGGGTGAGCTCGTAGGATGGCATCACCGACACAATGGACATGGGTTTGAGTGGGCTCCAGGAGTTGGTGATGGACAGGGAGGCCTGGCGTACTGCGGTTCGTGGCGTCGCAAAGAGTCAGACACAACTGAGTGGCTAAACTGAGCTGATACTGATACAGATGATGCTATCTAAGGAAATGGGATTTGGAAGCTTATGAAGTTATGCAAATTCTAGTCAAGAGAGCCCAGTATACATTTTGAGAGGGACTTTACTCGGTAAAGAACCACACTATCTTCAGAGATTGGCCTTAAATAAATTGTGTGTCTGTCCATTATGTTCTCACATGGGGTTCTTTTCAAGAATAGCAACCTATTGCCTTGTCTTGTTCCTCTAGAATCAGAGAGAGACGTCTAGGGTCAGTCTCATGGTCTGGTTTTAGACCTTCCTCCACTCATCCCTTGGCTCCCCAGTACAGTAAAACACACTGACTTACATTTCAGAAGCCATGAAATGGGAGTTCTTTGTCAAAATCTGGTGTTTCAATATGGGTTCGCTCTGTGAAGATAAGCATCTGTAACCTATTTCTCAAGGCAAGCTGGCCTTTGTAATGCGAATAGGACAAACATCAGCCATGCAAGATACATGTCCACAGCCTAGAGGGAATTCTAGGCTTCCTTTATGTGCTCCCAAATGGTTTAGGGAATTCCATCTGGGCTTATGCTCACAATTATCACAATGAATTAAAATCGTCCCTTTCTGTGATGCCTCGCATTAGATCATAAGCCCTTTGATAAAGAAATGTCTTCCTTGATTTATGATTTTATTCAAATCCTGCATCTAATTCTTGAGAAGTTTCCATCCTCTCCAGTTGTGAAATATATCTCTGTTCTAACTCTTTCTCACCAGCTTCACCAGGACAACCCTACTCCAAGGTACACCCCCTCCCTCCAATCATCTTTGTTTGGATTCATCTATTAAAAGCCACCTAAGTAGCCTTCTCGATTCTGTTCTTATCCCTCTGTAATCTACCCCACAGAATTCAGCCAGAGCTATGTCACTAAAACTTATATTTCAGTTATTATTCCTTTAAAAAATCCCTAGGTAACTTCCTATGAAAAGAATGTTAAAAGCCCAGCTCCTTACCCACTTACTTCTCTAAAATGTTTCTTTCATTTTTCCCTTAGTTCATACACTTGGGAAATAGCTTTCATTTTCTTTCTTGAACTTTTTACATTATTCCCAACCAGGGTCTTTGTCCCCGGCTGCCCTTCTGCTTAGATTCTCTGCTCCAAGACCTTTGCGTGGCCACTGTCTTCTAGTCACTCAGCTCTCAACTCAAATGTTACTCTCCCAGGGAGATCTTCCTTGATTCTTTAGATACAGTTGCCCACTGTTCCCCAGTCACTCTTTCTCATATTTTCCTACTTTAATTTTTTTCATAGCACATTTTGGTGTCATAAATGATCATATTTGTTAATGTGTTTATTGTCTTCTCATGTCAAAGAAAATAAACTTTGAAAATAGAGACTTCTTGAAGATAGAAACTTTATCCTGTTAATTACTGTATTCTCACTTCTTGAACCTGTGCCTGATAAGTAGTAGATGCTTAATAAATATTTTGACTTAATGGCAGAGTTTGCTTGTTAACCACTTTACCTCCAGTGGCTAGGACAATACCAGACACTTTCTAGACACATAAGAAATGCTCATTGGTTGAATTAAAGTGTTTTCTGAGAATTAACTAATGTTCTTGACAATATGTGGTTTTATGGATTGAACTGCATCCCCCAATGAATTCCTAACCCCCAGTACCTGTGAATGTGATCTTATTTGGGAGCTAAGTCTTTTCTAATTACTTAAGCTGAGTTCATTCTTTATTAAGATGGTTTTAATTCAGTATGAGAAACTTTATTTTCTGGGGCTCCAAAAGCACTGCAGATGGTAACTGCAGCCCTGAAATTAAAAGCCGCTTACTCCTTGGAAGAAAAGCTATGATCAACCTAGACAACACATTAAAAAGCAGAGACATTATTACTTTGTCAACAAAAGTCTGTCTAGTCAAAGCTCTGGTTTTTCCAGTAGTCGTGTATGGATATGAGAGTTGAACTATAAAGAAAGCTGAGCACCGAAGAATAGATGCTTTTGAATTGTGGTGATGGAGAAGACTCTTGAGAGTCCCTTGAACTGCAAGGAGATTCAACCAGTCCATCGTAAAGGAAATCAGTCCTGAATATTCATTGGAAGGACTGATGTTGAAGTTGAAATTCCAATACTTAGGCCACCTGATGTGAAGAACTGACTCATTTGAAAAGACTATGATGCTGGGAAAGATTGAAGGCACGAAGAGAAGGGGATGATAGAGGATGAGATGATTGGATGGCATCACCAACTCAATGGACATGAGTTTGAGTAAGCTCCCAGGAGATGGTGATGGACAGGGAGGCCTAGCATGCTGCAGTCCATGGAGTGGCAAAGAGTCAGACATGACTGAGTGGCTGAACTGAACTGAACTTAGTATTATAACAAGAAATAAAGAGACAGACACAAAGGGAAAATAATCATGTAATGATGGAGGCAGAGACTGGAGTGATATGTCTTCATGCCAAGGATTGTTGGTAACAACAGAAGCTAAGAGCATGAGGCAGGCTTTCTCTCAGTTGTCTAGAGAGAGACAACTTTGCTAGCACCTTGATTTCAGACTTCTGGCTTCCAGAAGAGTGAGAGAATAAATTTCTGTTGTTTTTAGCCACAAAACTTGTGACACTTTGTTAGGAAAACTCTAGGAAACTAATTGGAGAAAGAAATGGCAACCCACTCCAGTATTCTTGCCTGGAGAATCTCATGGACAGAGGAGCCTGGTAGGCTGCTGTCCATAGGGTCGCAGAGTTGGACATGACTTAGCATGCATGCATGCATGCATTGGAGAAAGAAATGGCAACCCATTCTAGTATTCTAGCCTAGAGGATCCCAGGGACAGAGGAGCCT
This sequence comes from Nanger dama, assembly GCA_917880005.1. NCBI lineage: Eukaryota > Metazoa > Chordata > Mammalia > Artiodactyla > Bovidae > Nanger > Nanger dama. Next base: position 21,906,225 of record CAKJTW010000002.1, read on the forward strand.
GGTGGGTTGCCATCTGTGGGGTTGCACAGAGTCAGACACTACTGAAATGACTTAGCAGCAGCAGCAGGAAACTAATATATATGTCAAAGAGAAAAAGAAAAGGTTAGGAAGGTGCTGCTGCTGCTGCTAAGTCACTTCAGTTGTGGCTGACTCTGTGCGACTCCATAGACAGCAGCCCACCAGGCTTCCCTGTCCCTGGGATTCTTCAGGCAAGAACACTGGAGTGGGTTGTCATTTCCTTCTCCAATGCAAGGTGAGTAAGGATTAAAATGTGAGATGCAGATTTTCTTCACTGTCATTCCATTTATGAGATATAAGAGTGTCCTGGTTTTCGTTATTTACTAATCATGTGATTTTAGATATATATACATGTTAATCTCTCTGAGACTGTTTTCTCACTTCTAAAATGTGGTTTATAATATCCACCCCATACTGTTATTGTGATATTAATATAGTTAACTTATATAGTGAACTTACAACAGTGTCCTGTATATAGTCAATATTCAAAATGTATTAGCCATTATTCTTACTCAGGGACTATAAACTGTGACTGTTGGTAAAGATTGGTACTATAGCCATTAGCTACATAAATTCTCCATTTCACTCAACAATTTATTCCTCCAGAAAACATTTATGAGGCCAAATATTATACTGTTCTCCCTTTTCCAATGCCAAGTTGAGCTCTTTAATAAAATTTCCTCATAATCGTTTCTTTGCAAGGATTAAAGTATCTGGTGTCAGATTTTAGCTTAATATAAGATTCAGCATAATAATAATTATTTTCTGTCTAAACTTAGATAGAAATACTCATAAGATAATGACTTCCTTGAGTCTGCATGATAATTCATCAGGAGATTGTTTATGAAATTCATAACTAGATCTGGTAAAGTAGGTACATTGCCCTGTGTAGTAGATACTGTAATAGGCTGCACAGGGCCCCTTTCAGAACTGAAGAGCATAATTCCCCAGCGCCTGCAAGCGCTTCTGGTTGTCACTCCCTTCTGGGAACTGCTTTTGTCTGAAGAAAGCCTACTCACCTAAAGCCATGTCCTACTCCATGGGGAAGACTGAATGCAAGATTGGCTATTGTGAGAATACAAAGACTCAGTCCCTCCTCCCCAGTTCAGGACAACTCTGAAGGATCATCCCATAGTAGAGTTACTCATGGGAGCAGCTCAGTTCAATTTAAAGTGACTCTTTTCCCCTTTCCTCAGTCCCGTTCCCTTCTATTTCCCCTCAATGTTGAATTCGAGTAATTCCTAACAGCCTTCTTATATTCAAATCTCTGTATCAAGGTCTTCTTCAGGGGAAAACCAACCTCTAATGCCATCGGAAACAAATTGACCAACTTCTTACAGGTTCATTGAGTCTAAATATGAATAAGATGAGCTCATTTACCACAAGGGGAAACAGGTAAAAGGGAAAAACAATTGTCCATAATTTATTCACATAAAAATAAAATGTGAATGCGTCTACCTTTCATTGTATCATTCAACAGTTCAATCTAATGGTAAAATTTGCAAGTCAAAGCCTATTGCTTTTTATGTTGATGGACACATAAAAATGGATGAATGAAAGGGAAGCAGGAGATGTCCTAACCCTTGCTAATACCACCTCTACATTTCTATGGCACATTGGCATTTAGAAAGCCTTTCATATGCATGCTTTAATTTGAATTTTATTCTAGAGCTGACCAAGGCGGAGAACAGTATTATTATTCCCTTTTCAGAAATTAGAAAACTAAACTTCTGAGATTTCTTTCCTCAAAGTCCAGTGGAAGAGCCAAGAATTCATGCTAATATTCTGACCAACAGCCTGTTACTCTTTGACTCTTCCTACATAAAACAACTGCACTGCAGAGAAACATATTCTTCATAAAATAATTGGGAAATAATGAAAAGGTTTTGATTACATGGACAGATACCCATTAGATATTACTAACTCTGAATTCATAGCACTGGGGAAAAGTGAGGGGGATGTTAGAAGGGATTAATAAGAAGATTACTTAAGAAGACTTGTCGATGTTACTATATCCATATGCTAAAGCTAGCATTTGTTTTCTGAAGAAGGCAATGGCACCCCCACTCCAGTACTCTTGCCTGGAAAATCCCATGGATGGAGAAGCCTGGTAGGCTGCAGTCCATGGAGTGGCTGAGGGTCGGACACGACTGAGTGACTTCACTTTGACTTTTCACTTTCATGCATTGGAGAAGGAAATGGCAACCCACTCCAGTGTTCTTGCCTGGAGAATCCCAGGGACTGGGGAGCCTGGTGGGCTGCCGTCTGGGGGGGTCGCACAGAGTCGGACACGACTGAAGTGACTTAGCAGCAGCAGCAGCAGCATTTGTTTTCAGGTATTTGCCCTGTGTGTTTTACATGCATTAAATAATTTCATCCCTGAAACAACCTATGGGGTAAGTGCTAAATAGCATACTAGAAATCAGTGCAATAATTAAGGTCAAGCAGTATGGAGGGCTTGCTTTCAAATCCTTTCTCTGTGCTTGTATAACCCTGATCAGTACCTGACATCTCTAAGTATCTGTTATCTCTTCTACAAAGGAAGGAATAAATGTATAAGTATGCCTACTTCGTAATATTATCATGAAGTTTAAGAGAAATTAAGTATGAAAGTACACACCAAATAATAACTTCAATAAACAACAGTTGTATTTGTTTTACAGATGAAAGAATATGGGCCCATCAAAATTGATAACTTGCCCTAGAACACGTTGGCAGTGGATTTTCCAGGCTATCAGGTCCCCTTAGTCTAATGTTTCTGTTGTTATGGAATTTACCATAAGACCATTTTCCTGATATCTTTAAAAGGGACATTGTTGGGGCACACAGAAAGTGGTCCCTGTGGTCACATTATAACTGGAACTCGGCTCAGTGGGACCTAACAAAGGGTCTCTTCTGCTGTGAATTTCTTCTCCAGTTCAGCAAAAATCCAACATTCTCTAGGGCTTCTCTTCCCCATGGTACCCCAGGACTCTGGTTGGCAACCACTGTCTCAAGCTATTGATGTCACAGGTGTATGGACAGACAGGGGATGCCTGGGAGAGAAGAAAGGGAAGGGTCCTTTGTGGATTGGCAGATGGATTCAAACTTGGAAAATACAGAAATCTCATTTGGAAAGGGTGATTTGTTCAGGACGTAGTTCATGTCCAATATATTCATTTTCAAAGCACTGTAGCTTTTCAGAATGGAAATGTGCTTGAAAAAATTATTTTTAATTCTCAAAATAATGCCATTATTAAGCTGATCTTAATTAACGCACTTTCTATTAACTAGAATGATCTGAAATTCCAAATCCACCAGGCAAGACATGAATTGAATTGGACTGCACATTGAAAACATGCAGACTTCAATTCTATGCATTTGCCTAGATTACCTTTAAAACAATTAAATAGGGACTGTGTGACTAAATTACCGCACTGTGTTCTCTGTTTAATTTCAAGGTTGAAGTATCCTTCTATCACAAATGTGGGTAAAACCCTAGAATGCTAGGGAACAGAATGGGAATTAATGGTTCTTTCTGTTGTTTTGATTTTCACATATTTTATGGCTTTGCGTAATTTGAATAATTGGCAGCTTCCAGCACACTAGCGCATACCTACATTATTCATTTGCATGAAATGCTGATCAATTAAAGCTTCTCTAGGAAAAAAATTCATCATCCCATCCTGCATCAACAGAACTTAGGCCAACTAGCTGTCTGTACCCTCTTTTACTAAGGAATCTCGTTAGTAAATTCCTACAAATCTTTTCCTTTCTGTTCATCTTATCCTGACCTAGCTTAAGGTCTATTGTTCTTTATTTCACTCTTCCAGTCTGATTACTATACTTTTAACATTTATTTCATAACAGCTTTTAATAAATATGACTATTATTGGGAGGAGATTATTAGTTCTATGGTTTTTGATTTACCAGTAACAACAAAAATGCGTACACATAAACCCACCGGTGATGAAATACAGAACTGCTTCTTAAGATGGAAAACTTGGCTTTTTTCCTTTGTCTTTTCCTGTAATAAAAGTGTGATGGTTAATTTTATATACCAATTTGACTGGACCATAGTGCCCAGATAAGCAGCCAAATATTATTCTGGCTGTTTCTATGAGGGTATAGTGAATGAGATCAACATTTAAACCAGTGGACTTTGAGTAAAGTCAGTCTGCCTTCCCTAATGTGAGTGGACTTCATTCAACTAGATGAAAACCTGAATAGAACAAAATTCTGATCTCCCCCAAATAAGAAGCTATTCTGCAACAGATGGCCTTTGGACTTCAACTGCAGGCTTGGCTACTGAGTGGGTCTCCAGCCTAATAGCTTACCCTGCAAATTTTAGTCCTGTGAGCCTTCCTAATAGCCTGAGCCAATTCCTTTCTTGCTCTCTCTCTTTCACACACACACACACACACACACACACACACACACCCTGCTGGACCTGTTTCTCTAGAGAACCCTAATACAATTTAAACTCTAATATAAACACGAGAGAATGACTATTTTACAACTGTAAAAGAAGCACTAAGGTAGCTTAAATGTCTAGAATGCTTCCCTGAAGAAGGTAATAGGCATTTCATGTAAAAGTTTGTGGCCAAACAAGTTTGATAAAATATGGAATGAAAGAAAATTAATCATGTTTTCTTTGCAGTAGGAGTTTATAGTCAAAAGGAACAAGATGGTCTAGGCAAACTGGGGAGTTAGGTAGGGGTAGTAATCCTGGCAGGAGGATGTGACAAAGAGCAAGCATGTAAAGTAAGGGGAGTTGCATGGGGTTCAGTCTCCCCAGAACCTGGATGAGATGGTTAGATCAAAATTGCCCCTTGGAAACCCACTCCAGTGGCTCCATTGCACTTAGAGTATCCCTCATACTTCTTGCTATGGTCTAGAAGAGTCAATAGAATCTTCCTTTTGCCTAGCTGTCTAAACCTCTCCTATTACTTTGCTCTGTGGGGGCTTCTTCTCTGTTCCCCCAGAGGTTCAAATTCAGCCTCATCCCAGGGCCTTTGCACACCTTTCCCTTGTATTTTCTTCTACCATTAAATGAGATCAGCTCATTTCTGGCTTTTTTCTCATAATTCAAGTCTTCTTCTCTCAAGGAAATCTTCCCATCCATCCTACACAGAGAATAAAAATCTTCTCATCTCTCTTTCTCTGTGTAATACTTTAAGTGTTTTATTTTCTTCGTAGAAGGAATCCATATTGGTGTTATATTTATTTGCTAATTTTTAATGCTATCATCTGGGGACTTGAAAGCCACCTGAAATATATTATGCAGTAGTCTGAAATCATTTATTAATTTATCTATCAGTCAAACATTTTAATGATACCATGGCTATAAAGGGCATTATGATTGAATGCTGTTCATAAAGATGGTCACATTCAGTAGGGGAAGAGGGAGGAGAGCTTGTCAGGACCACTAAAGGCAGGGTTCCACATTCTGCAGGTAAAATTCACCCAGAAATGGAAGCTGGGGAAGAAGCTCAGTGGCAAATGGAGAGAGGGACAAGAAAAGACACAGAAGAGAGAGGGTGGCCCAGGCTGCCCTTGGGAAAGCAGTGCTGAATTCGTCGATCTGCTAAACATAGTAATTTGAGATCATGCAGACATACTAGACGGGGAGGCATTAGAAAGAGGTATCTGACTGGAGCAGAAGATTAAAACTGGTAAAAGCATTACATCCAAAGTTCAGTGTGACACAAGCAACGTGTATGGCAGAAATCAGCAAAACGCTGTTTAGCAGCCGTCCTCCAATTAAAAATAAATTTTTAAATAAGTTCAGTGTGTGTAGTACCACTGGCAAAGTGATTTGAAGTTAGTATACAGATAGATTTTTAAAGAAATTATTAGTTGGGTATTTACTAATTTGTACTCAGTTCAGTTCAGCCACTCAGTTGTATCCAACTGTTTGCGACCCCATGAATTGCAGCACACCAGGCCTCCCTGTCCACCACCAACTCCCAGAGTTCACTCAAACTCACATCCATCCAGTCGGTGATGCCATCCGGCCATCTCATCTTCTGTCACCCCTTTCTCCTCCTGCCCCCAATCCCTCCCAGCATCAGAGTCTTTTCCAGTGAGCCAACTCTTTGCATGAGGTGGCCAAAGTATTGAAGTTTCAGCCTCAGCATCAGTCCTTCCAATGAACACCCAGGACTGATCTCCTTTAGGATGGACTGGTTGGATCTCCTTGCAGTCCAAGGGACTCTCAAGAGTCTTCTCCAACACCACAGTTCAAAAGCATCAATTCTTCGGTGTTCAGCTTTCTTAACAGTTCAACTCTCACATCCATACATGACCACTGGTAAAACCATAGCCTTCATTAGATGGACCTTTGTTGGCAAAGTAATTTCTCTGCTTTTTAATATGCTATCTAGGTTGGTGAACACCTTAATTTATATATCAAAATGATGGTTTTACAATATTATGAGTTAGAATTCATGTGAGATTTCAATAAGCATCAGTTTAACGAAAGAGTAAGTTGAGTATATAACTTTACAGCTAATATGCAACCATGACCAAAAATATTCGTGAAAGAGGCAAAAACAGAATTTAGGATACAAAGTTAAAGAAATTAGAATATATTTTACCTCTACACTATTTTCCTAAAGAGTTTCCCTGTCTCAACAGATTAAATTGAGACCTGGATCCAAGGCATGTTACCTTCTTCCTGTAACCTGCCATCCAAATTCTAACACTTTCCTATCACTATTGCCTTAAGTTTGGTACAAAGAAAGAATCTTGAACTGAGTAGAAGTTCAACTTAATAGAATTATAATCGAACTTAATGGCTCTTCCACTTATCAGATGCATAGATGGATAACATACAAGAAGACACTGGAGTCCTCTAATTGCCACCCCTTCATCTGTAAAGGCTGAATATATGCCTGTTGAGTCTGACCTCAGTCCATACTCTCGCAGCCCATCACTGCCATTTTATCCCTTCTGCTTTCCACTGCCTCCTCTCCATTTGCTCTCAAACTCCAACATATCAGAATCACCTGGGATCTTAGAAAAGTAAAGGACCTTGGAAAGGTGAAGCATCCTGGAATCATACCCAGAAATTCTAATTCCCATAGTACTGTGGTCGGGTCTGATAGTTGCATACTAGCAAGCACCCACCTTTGTGTTTCTGAAGCAGAGGTGACGTATTAAGATATCTTCCTCAGCTATACTACTAGCATGAGGTCTGTAATAAATGGTGTCAAATTATCGTATTGTTTGATCATCTCTGAATCAGTCTCCAATCCCTTCCCATCCTCTCTGTCTCCTAGCTCTCATTCTGTTCCTAACTGTTGTATTGTTCCACTTTCTTTTTTCTTTCCATATGGTTTAGTCCAGCCACACATCTTGACCTGTCCAGCTCATCTTCAGTCCTGATATTGTCTTTACCATTCCTTCCAAATCAATAGATCCACAAGAGAAAGAAAGGTCACAATTGCTGTAAAAACACATAATGAACTACATAGTCTACATCTGACCTTGGGTGAAGAAATAGCAGTCATCTTTGAACCCAAAAGCTTTGGTCTATAGATCCATGTTTCCCGAGTCTGGAGTAAATCCTGCTCACCCTGGATAATTGTTCAACTACCCCTTGCAGCTGCCTCCAAAGCCTGTGTATAGATAATCAGAGATGCATGGCTCAAAAAAGTTAATAAGATTAATATCTGCTTCTAGAGGGAAGTATAAGGAGAGGAAAGCAGAGAAGAGCCATAATTAGCAGCTTGGGAGTGGTCCTCTTTTCTTTCCCCATGACATAATCTAGAATTGATTAAGGAATCTTGGGCAAGTGCAGGCTGAAATGCTAGGTTTTGAAGTGTTCTAACAAACATGAGGAAGGACAGAGATAGCCTTCTCTTCCACCTCCCCTTTGTTGAAGCTTGTTCTGCTCCCCCAAGTCCTCCCAGAAGATCTGAGCACAAGCTCTTTTTATGCACATGCATCCTGCTGAGGGCTGCAGAGTCACAAAACAGCCCAGGAAAAACAACAACCAGCACACAATATGCACATTGTTTTGATTGAGACATTGCTGTTTGAAATGCATTTATTTCTGCCTCTCGTAAATACTCCTCCACAGTGGAAGAAAAAAAATATATAACACATGCATTGTAAATAGAGGTCCAGACGTCTGTCTTACACTTAAATTACAGTCACGTTATCCCAGTCCTATCCGATCTTTCAATTATAGTCATTAATTGAGGATGTAACCCAGAAACAATTACATCCATGAAATTCTAATGAGTCTCCTGCAGTTAATATAAAAAGAAAACAATGGGAAATGCATGCTGATGCTGGAGTCTAATCCAATTCTGTCGATTAAAATAAAGAACAGCATTTTTGCAACATGTAAATCTGATTCTTTTTCCTCTACCAGTTTTATTTCTCCAGGAGTGACAGACTCTCTGCATAGATTTGCTTACCTAATAAGTTTATCAAGCTACCCTCCCTCAGTTATGTCCAGAGCACATCTTGAAAAGTCACCAGTGGGGAATATATTTTGCCCAGGGACCATGTTTTAAGGAATCTCATATTTCCACACGAAAAGTCCATTCTTCACCTGACTTAAATGGAAATGTCCTTCATATCTTCACTATAACAAAAATAATTATATTAATTACGATTCTCTAAGAGCATGGTGGCAGCTCAACTCTGACTCTTTCTGCTTGTCTTGGAAATACAGCAACAAGATAATGAAAAGAAAAAGAACAACAACACCCAAAAAAACCCCAGCTCCAGTTTCACTTAAAAATAGGAGACAAAGAAAGCCTGTAAACTTCAGATTATGTGTGCATGCTGCCAAAAGCAACTGAGACCAGCAGAGCCAGACAGGAAGGCCCCAGGGAAGCCATGAGGCAGTGGTTAGGAGGGCTAGAGAGTGCTGATACTGCAGAGGCCCGGCCCGGAGGCCAGCAGAAAGACACACATCTACTCTCCGCAAGGTGAGGGCCCCAAACTGTAGGCAAGTGCTTTGAGGAGAACTGAGAGACAGCTGGACATGAGCACTGGGGACAGAAGGAAGACTGAAAACTGCCCAGAAATGAGCGAGGAGGAGAGTATGTTTAAAAAATGTCACTAAAAATCTACTTTCTAAAAGTGAGTGGATTACAAAGGACACAAGACCTGTGTCCCATGGTAGCAGCAGCCATCAGAATAGGCAGAGGAGATACAAGGCTGGAGGAAAAAGCCCCCAGAGCCAACTGAGAGTCCCGCAGCACCGGGACTGTGTAAGGAAAGAGTTTTGAGCCCAGTCTGACTCTTTGCGACCCATGGACTGTAGCCGACCAGGCTCCTCTGTCCATGGAATTGTCCAAGCAATAGTACTGGATTGGATTGCCATTTCCTTCTCCATATATATATATATAAACTGAAATGGTTAGCTAATGTAGCTGCTCTTTTTTTTTTTAAATTATTTCCCCAGCCAGGGACTGAACCTGGGCCCATGGCAGTGAAAGCACTGAGTCCTAATCACTGAACCTCCAGGAAATTTTCCCTAAGATAGCTGTTCTTACTGATCAATTTACTTATTATCCCAGTGTCCATACCTTTCTAGCAGGAGTTGGGAACCAGGGAAGCTATTCCTGTTCTTACTCCACTCTAGTCCATGCTCACATCCACGGACATTTTGCTCTGATTTATATACAACAACCAAAAAAAGACAAAAAGGAAAATAGTGTAAGAATAAAGTAAAAATAAAAAAAAAAAAATATATATATATATATATATATATATATATATATATATATATATACAGAGCTCTTTCAACACAAAGGAACACTCACTAAAATACTTCTATACTGTATACCAGATAGGGGTTTCCCAGGTGGCACTAATGGCAAAGAAATCACCTGCCAATGCAGGAGATGCAGAGACACAGGTCTGATCCCTGAGTCAGGAAGATCTCCTGGGGTAGGAAATAGCACCCAAGTTCAGTATTCTAGAAGATTCCATGGGCAGTGGAGTCTGGTGTGCGACAGCCCATGGGGCCACAAAGAGACACAACTAAGTGACTGAGTACACACATACACACATATGCTATGCTATGCTAAGTCACTTCAGTCGTGTCCAACTCTGTGTGACCCCATACACACATATAGCAGAGAAAAATTATAATCCAGTATGTCAGTACTAATTTGTAAATAACAGTGAATTATTTGCGACTATGAAAAAAGATTACAAAACTGAAATACAGGTGTTCTGAACTAGCAGAAGTGATGGCTAGAAAACAAGGGAAGGAGAAAAGGAACTGACAGAACTCAGGAAAAGAAAACTAATGGTGACATGGACGCTTTGGTAAAGGGTCTGACAAATCAAAGTAAGGGAAACGAGCAAACGAGATGGAAGCCAACAGATCTTAAATGGTGAATGTAGAAGACAGATGAAGGAAATTTATTGAGCACATAGCTGAAGCTTCCAAAGAAGAAAAGCAATGGGAGAGAATTAATACTGTAAAGCATATTTTAAAAACTGAACTGAAGATGTGAATCTGTACATTGAATCTGCAAACCAAGACAAATTGGTCCCAAGACATATCCTAATAAATGTATTGGGCTTTAAAGATAGATAAAATTTTCACTGGATAGACAAAAACATCAACGCTGTTATAAAGAGAAAAAAATAAGGCTGGTGTATGCTATGGGTTGAATGTTTGTGTCTCCCTAAAAATTTATATGTTAAATCCTAATACCCAGTATGATAGTATTAGAAGGTAGGACCTAGAGATGATTAGGTCATAAGGGCAGAGTCCCCATAGATGGAATTAACATACTTTAAAAAGCAGCTCTGGAATGATTTCTAGTCTATTATCCATGTGAGGATACAAGGAAGTCTGCAATCAGTAAAAGGTCCTCACCCAACCATGCCGGCACCCTAATCTTAGCTTTCCATTCTTCAGAACTGTGAGAAGTAAATTTCTTGTTATTTATAGGCTACTGCAGTCTCTGGTGTTTTGTTATAGCAGCCCAAACAGGCTAAGACAATGACGAACTTTTCAAACAGTACCTCTTAATGCCAGAAGACCGTTTAAGAAAAGTGTAAGCCATAAAAGAAAACCAGAGTAGGTGGTCTTAATATCGAATCAGGTAGAAATAAGACCAAAAATTATTAAGGAAAAGAAAGAAGGAAAAAGACAGGCACTTTATAATAGTTAAGACTGTGATTCAAAATGAAAATTTGATAGTTAATGATTATTTCTGTATCAAATACCATAGCACAACTTTTAAAAGGAAGATGATAATAGAGAAAATATTCTTTTCAGTTGTAGCATTTTAGTTAATGGAAACAAAAAGGCATGTCTTCTACAATCAGGAAAAAAAGGATTCATGGTCACCATTATGTTTTGATATCATGTTGAGGCTCATAGCCAACACGATTTGCAAGAGTAGAAGTTTAGAGTAAAAAGACCTCAAAAATTTGAATGAAAGAGGTAAAATTCTTTATACTGATTATCTGATTATATAACCAATTACCCCAAAGAATCAGACACACAAAAAGTAATGGACAGAGTTTAATAAGGTTGCAGGATATAGAAGTCATATATAGAAATCAGTAGTCATATATGGATGTGAGAGTTGGACTGTGAAGAAAGCTGAGCGCCGAAGAATTGATGCTTTTGAACTGTGGTGTTGGAGAAGACTCTTGAGAGTCCCTTGGGCTGCAAGGAGATCCAGCCAGTCCATTCTGAAGGAGATCAGCCCTGGGATTTCTTTGGAAGGAATGATGCTAAAGCTGAAACTCCAGTACTTTGGTCACCTCATGCGAAGAGTTGACTCATTGGAAAAGACTTTGATGCTGGAAGGGATTGGGGGCAGGAGGAGAAGGGGATGACCGAGAATGAGATGGCTGGATGGCATCACGGACTCGATGGACGTGAGTCTGAGTAAACTCCGGGAGTTGGTGATGGACAGGGAGGCCTGGCGTGCTGCGATTCATGGGGTCGCAAAGAGTCGGACACGACTGAGCGACTGAACTGAACCGAACATTCATTAAATGAAAACAAGCAGGATATAAATTGAAAGAAAAGGCCTCATCTTTTATTGCCTTTATGGCAACAGAAAAAAAAAGTTAAAGAAAAATCCTCTGGCTCACTGTATTCTCAAAAAATGACTTCAGCAATATCGTTCATCCCACATACTAGTATATTATGACTTAGACATCCCTCTTATCAGAAGAGGTGGGAACCATGCCTCTCCCTCTGAAACTGGATGGCCTTGTGACTGTGACAGAAGTGGTACAATGTGGCTTCTAAAGATAGATGATCAAAGGTGACACAGTTTCCATCTGGTTCTCTTGAGACACTTGCTTTAGGAGCCCTGAACATCATGTAAGATGTCCAAGGCTGTCATGCTAATGATATAAAGAGGCCAACAAAGGTTTCCACATTACAGCACCAGCTGAGACTCCTGACAACAATCAGACTCAACTCCTAGGTTTATGAGTGAAGACTTTCCCTCAGATGATTCCTGTCCCCAGCAGCTGAGATACTTCAGCCTTTGGTTCTTTTCAATTGACATCATAGAGAAGAGGGAATGAGCTGTCAACATTCTTTTATTTTCCCAATTCTTGAACCATAGATTCTATAAGCATAATAAAATGGTTGGTTTACACCACTAAGTTAGGGTGGTTTTACAGCCTTAATAACTATTAGAAGTGCTTAATAGGAAATGTCCAAATTCTTTGCAAGGAAAATTTTAAAACAGTTCTGAAAAACACAAAAGTATGCTTCATAAAGGGAAACATAAGCCATGTCCTTCCCATTTTGGATTTATTTTTTAGTGGGGGATGTTGTTTTTAGCTGATTCAAAAATTAAAAAGTAAAACATTTTGGAAAATTATAAAAAATAATAGGGATATTATTGCTACTAACCTTACCAAGTATTAAATCATACTTGCAGTATATATCCAAAGAAATCTTATTTTCAACCTGGTTCCTTCACCTTTACACCTGCATTTTCTGTGTGCGTGTGTGTGTGTGTTTTCTTTCACTTAACTAAAGACTCAGGAGTCACCTAATATCAGTATAAGAGATTTCCTCATCATATTTTACAGAGAATTAATACTGTATTATGTGCACATATAGTTTATGAAACCAGTTCACTGTGGATGGATATATGTTGTTTCCAGGCTTTCACTATTTTAAATATTATCAGAATCAATATCCTTGTATGTATATCATTTTGTATTTTTGCAAGGGGATCTTCAGGTAGATTCTTGGGAGGAATTACAAGATACAAGGTTTAAGACATGGATTTTGCTGGTTATTTCAAATTCCCTTAGAATGGCATTTTGCATTTCCACTACCAATAAATGAAAGTGCCTGGTTTCCCCAGAGCCTTGCCAAAAGTTAATGGTCAAAGTCCTTGGTATTTTCGGTCTAATAAGTGAAAAGTATTATCTCACTGTGGTTTTAATTTGTAAATCTGTCATAAAGAGAATGCAGGCATCTACGCATTTTGAGGCTATTTGAATTTTCTTCATTGAGTTGTTCACTGTTAGTATTTCTTCTCATTTTAAAGAAATTTTATAAAGAATTTTAATCTTTGTTATACATTGAAAACTATTTTCCTGATTGGTCATTAATTATTGCATATTATGGTTTTTTATGCAAAAAGATTTTTTTCACATTGTTTTGGTGTACATTTTCAATTTCTCTGAGAGAAATATAGCAACTAGAGAATATGAAAGGAAATACTCTTTAATATATTAGGTAATCCAAGCAAAGCTCTGAGTCCACAAAATTTATACCTCCTAGAGTGTTGTCTTCAACACAACTTTGTCATCATCCTGATGATATATCCTTACTTCCTCAGTGCAAAGAAATAGAAGAAAACAATAGAATGGGAAAGACTAGAGATCTCTTCAAGAAAATTAGAGATACCAAGGAAACATTTCATGCAAACATGAGCACAATGGTATGGACCTAACAGAAGCAGAAGATATACAGAAGAGGTGGCAAGAATACACAGAAGAACTATAAAAAAGATCTACATGACCCAGATAACCACAATGGTGTGATCACTCACCTACAGCCAGACATCCTGGAATGCAAAGTCAAGTGGGTCTTAGGAAACATCACTATAAACAAAGCTAGTGGAGATAGAGCTATTTCAAAATCTAAAAGATAATGTGAAAGTGCTGCACTCAATATGCCAGCAAGTTTGGAAAACTCAGCTGTGGCTACACTGGAAAAGGTCAGTTTTCATTCCAGTCCCAAAGAAAGGCAATGCCAAAGAATGCTCAAACTACCATACAACTGCACTCATCTCACGTGCTAGCAAAGTAATGCTCAAAATTCTCACAGTCAGGCTTTAACAGTACATGAACCATTAACTTCCAGATGTTCAAGCGGGTTTTAGAAAAGGCAGAGGAACCAGAGATCAAATTGCCAACATCTGCTGGATCATTGAAAAAGCAAGAGAGTTCCAGAAAAATATCTACTTCTGCTTTAAAGACTATCCCAAAGCCTTTGAGTGGATCATAACAAACTGGAAATTCTTAAAGAGATGGGAATACGACCACCTGACCTGCCTCTCGAGAAATCTATGTGCAGGTCATGAAGCAACAGTTAGAACTAGACATGGAACAACAGACTGGTTCCAAATAGGAAAAGGAGTAGGTCAAGGCTGTATATCGTCACCATGCTTATTTAACTTATATGCAGAGTCCCATGAGAAATGTGGGCTAGATGAAGCACAAGCTGGAATCAAGATTGCTGGGAGAAATATCAATAACCTCAGATATTCAGATGACACCAGCCTTATGGCAGAAAGTGAGGAAGAACTAAAGAGCGTCTTGAAAGTGAAAGAAGAGAGTGAAAAACTTGGCTTAAAGCTCAACATTCAGAAAACTAAGATCATAGCATCCAGTCCCATCACTTCATGGGAAATTAGATGGGAAAACAGTGGAAACAATGGCAGACTTAATTTTGGGGGCTCCAAAATCACTGCAGATGGTGACTGCAGCCATGAAATTAAAAGATGCTTGCTCCTTGGAAAAAAAGCTATGGCCAACCTAGATAGCATATTAAAAAGCAGAGGCATTACTTTGCCAACAAAGGTCCATCTAGTCAGAGCTATGGTTTTTCCAGTAGTCATGTATGGATGTGAGAGTTGGACTATAAGGAAAGCTGAGCGCCGAAGAATCAATGCTTTTGAACTGTGGTGTTGGAGAAGACTCTTGAGAGTCCTTGGACAGCAAGGAGCTCAAACCAGTCAATCCTAAGGGAAATCAGTCCTGAATATTCATTGGAAGGACTAAGGCTGAAGCTGAAACTCCAATAATTTGGTCACCTGGTTTGAAGAACTGACTCATTGGAAAAACCCTGATGCTGGGAAAGATTGAGGGCAGGAGGAGAAGCTGATGACAGAGGATGAGATGGTTGGATGGCATCACCAACTCAATGGACATGAGTTTGAGTAAGCTCTGGGAGTTGGTGATGGACAGGGAAGCCTGGTGTGCTGCAGTTCATGGGGTCGCAAAGAATAGGATACAACTGAGTGACTGAACTAAACTGAACTGATATCCTCACTACCTGGAAGTATGCTTGAAAAAAATCAATGATTTTTCATGTTGTCAACCAACCCATAACATCTTGCCAGTGTTTTATTGATGTGAAAAGAGCACTAGGAAATTATCTTTTGCAAATTTTTTTCTGTTTTTTTTTAAACAAACAAATTTTATTTTAGCTTTTATTTTCTTAGTGAAAGTATAAACTGGAAGAATCTTAATAGAGGAAAACATGAATTATCAGTTAAACTTTCATTGCACATATACAGCAACTTTGATTATAAATATGTACTCTAGAGTCCTACTCAACTATATGCCCAAAAGGCCTCCCCAGGATGTTGGTTACATAATTTTTGATAATGCTGATAAAGTTTCATCAAGAGAGTATCATATAAAATATCATGCAACAATTAAAAATACCAAGGAATTATATATATATGAAAGTCTCCAACATATATTTTCAATGAAAAAATAATCATGTGGGAAAACAATAGATACAGTAAAAACCATCTATGCTTAAATACTACATATATGAGTGGCTCAGTTGTAAAGAATTTGTTGCCAATGACAAAGACCCAGGACACTCATGTTTGATTTCTGGGTTGGGAAGATCCCCTGGAGAAGGAAATGGCAAACCACTCCAATATTCTTGCCTGGGAAATCCCGTAGACAGAGGAACCTGGCAGGCTACAGTTTACGGGGTCACAAAGAGTCAGACCCAACTGAAGAGACAGCACACACCCCCTATTGTATATTCTCAAAACAGTAATTAAAATGATCCTGTTAAAATGGTGATCAGAGAATTTCTTCCTCCTGCTAAAAACACTGAAATTCACAAATGAAAGTTCAGATCATCCTATTGACATACAAGGCCCTGTGCAATCCAGTCCCTTCCCACCTACCTCTTCAACTTCAGCTGCTACCACTCTCCTTCTTATGGAACTTGATGGCAAAAAGACTGACCTCCTTGATATTTCAGCAATGTACTAGCTAGGGTTCCTCTTCGGGGTCTTTCCCACAGCTTCTCAGTCTGTTTGGCTGTCCTTTCTAAAGATACCAGCATGATTCACTGCCTCACCTATGTTAGATCTTTATTCTAAAATCTACCATGTAAATGAAGATTCTCCTGTCTATCTTGGAAAAATTATACTGCCAAAACTTCAAATTCTCTCTGTCTGAGCTAGTTTCCTCTTAACATGAATTACCTATATGAATTTAACTTCACTTTAGGACTAGATAAAATATATATTTACTGCTCTTGCTTATTATTTTTTCTACATGCACACATCCCACAACACATATATGTTCCTAAGAACATATGGAGGCTCTGTTTATTTCTGTTTCTTTGCCAACTGTATTTACTACACCTAAAGTAGTGTCTTTCACAGAGCCAAGGCTCAATACATACTGTTGAACAACTAAGTGATTGAATGAATAAATGAAGTTGATGAATAGATGGATAGTGAAAACAAGTCAATCTTTTTCTATAAAATGTTATTACATCAAAAGGTTATTTTTCCATCACCACTCCTAGTCCTTCAGCCCTTTTATTTCCCATTTGCAACTTGATTGATGAATTCATATTTATAGCTCCTAGATTATAATTGCTGATTTTTTTCTTTTAAACTAATCACAATGAGAAACAAACAGAAAGCCTTGTTTTCTTGGTTCAAGGAAGAAGAAATAGTATTGTACAATGAAAATAACTAACATTAATTTTAAGTGTTTACTAAGCCCTCAGTGCTATAGCTTTATAAATATCAACTTACCAAATTCTCATAAAAGCCTTGAACAAGGACACAGAACTATCACATGTAGAACATAGATTCAAACACAGACAATCCATACCCAGAATCAATGTGCTTAGCACCATCACAAGACTGTTTGTATTCATATGTTGCAGAAATTATTACTCCTCCCACTTTAAAGATGGGAAAATTGCACTAGATTTTAAGAACCTTCCATTTTTATAAAGTAAATAAACACAGTCAGAGCTAAAGCCAGGATTTTGCCCATAATGTATACTAACTTTCACTATGATATTCTTTTAAAGTAAAAGATAAAAGTTATAATATGCTGTACCTAGATAAATGCATCCATCCACTTATCCATCTGTTTATTCATCTGGATTGTCTTATTATATTTACTGAACAGCTATTATGGAACAGATTCTATACTTGTCAGTGGGTATACAAAAGTGAACAGGACAGACATAATTCCCATCTTCAGAGAGTTTATAATTGAGGAAGGTAATACTTCAGAGTATTTAAGAAGCTGGGAACATGACAACCATTCCATGCATCGATGGTAAGCCATTTATTATGCTAGCATATTTTGGTGCCCAAGAGACTTATTTAAATAACTATCCTACAAATTTTAAAATTTTTGCCTAAGCAGCTACATTAGTAACACATTTTATGCAATATTAGTGGCCTTTTGACACTTACCCATCAAGGATTAACATTTGCAGAGAACCAAAGAGTAACTAGAAAAAACAATATATCATTTCATTTCTGGTTTAGAAATTCCAAACTGGAAAGAACAACAGGCTTCTGAGAAATAACATTTTTAAGCCCTGAGTACATTTATTTTCAGAACTTTTTCACTCATGAAAAATTAGCTGCCTTTCTTTAGTAAGCTGTGAGAATGGGCCTTATAAATATAGTAGAAGGACACTTAGGGTTCCTATGAAAAGCAAAGCAAATAAATAACTTCCCTTCAGCTAAAGGGGCCAGTAAGTAAACAGTTCACATAAAATCATGTGCAATTATAGTCCTTCTAGTACCTTGGAACTCTTCTAAATGTTTATGTTCTTGCAAGGTTCAAGAGTTGAACAGGAATTACAGATGCTGTCATCCTACATAATCATATAGAGGCAATGTTATTTCTAATACTGTCCCACGGTTTGGTGAAGTGTGGAGGCTAACCATCTGTCATCAATAATGCTGTCGAGAAGATTTGGAAAGCGTTTGATCGGGTTTTGGCAGTGTGTTATCTGTTAAAATATTGTTGGAGGCAAACCTGGGAAGTTTTGATGAATTTAAAGGAGACACAAATGTCTCAACACATGGGCGGCCTGATACTAGGATGGTGAAGTGTTTTATTTAGTAGAGGCACAGATTTCTGTGCAAGTCAATAAAGAAAAGAAGCACTGCTGTGTTTGTATATTCAAGCATATCCGCTAGCCTCCACAATGGAGCACTTTTCAGCTCTGAAAAGATGGCATTGGGAAGAGGCATCTGTTGAATGCATTAAGGAAAACTCCTCTTGCACTGAAGGAGAAAGTGAAGAGAAAGAGAGATGAGAGGAACAGCCTGGTTGGAAATTAGGCATTAGGAGACTTAGAAATAACGTTGAGCATATCAGTCAAAGGAAAATGGGTTTGATAACATTACACCATTTCAGCTCCCACATTGTTAATATTAGTTTGGAAGAAAAGACAGAAAAGTCAGGGTGGGGATAAAAAAGCAGGGATATGAAGGATGAAGTGCCCATTTAAACATGCGACACGGATCATTTGTAAGAACTTGATGGAACCATCAGGAAACATTTCTTTTCCCAGCTCCAGAAAGCAGACAAATTAGGCTGGCCATTGGTATCAAACAGCTACCTAGTGGTGATCTAGCAGGCATGTCTTTCAAAGAGTTTCCGGGTTTGTAGCTCAACTGATTTTTACACACAGAAATATTGGCAGTAAGGGCCTACTTTAATCTCTGTTTACCATAATGTACCAATGGATATAATTCTAAGCAATTTTTATTTAAACATGAAAGAAAGTTTTGACATAAAAGATGTAAGAGAGAAAAATGATGCCAACTGAGGATTTCCTCCATTCATGATAGTTTTGTGGGAAATGATTTAGACTTTTTAAAAAATTAATTTTTTATGAAAAAGCAAAACCCTTTTAAAAAGTCAATGATCTGTGGAATGAAGGCATGTCTGTGCCTCACTCCTTTCTACAAAATAGGATAGAAATTCTGATTTCATATGACTATAGTGAGGTTGTCCTGTAAGAAGTCAAAAAGAAGTAAATACTTAATTCAAAGTCACATGTTAAAACTTAATTTGAATTTTTTTAATTAGCATATCACGCACACACAAACACACACATATGTACATATATAGGTAATGACTCCTTAAATGAGGCATCTTTCTTCCTGGAAATTTACAAGAAACAGATCAACATTCATCAATCTGTATCGACTTAATGAAGCCTGATTGGAAGATGGGAAATGACTTAAATGACTTCAGGAATATAGGTCCTTTTAACTTATATTGCATTATGCTCAGTTTATCATTTATGCTTATAGGTCTTTTATTATTATAATATAATTCAGTGAAAAGTATCTGTTTCTTGATCCACTTGTAAATAAGAAATTCTTTTACCACTGATAAAAGAATGAAGATTATTTCATCTACATCTTTCAAGTGCATTTGATTGCCAAATTATTAGTAATGATCTAAAGATAGAACTGAATGAGAGAAGATAGAAAATGTCTTCATCATCAATCTTTCACATACTCAAAGCGGGGAAAAAAAGAATGTTTTCTTTCAACATTTAGTAAATGCCTTAGGGACATAATGTTTTATCAAGAAAGGGCAAGAAGAATTCAATTCCATCAGTGGAAAACAGAAAGTAATGAGGAAAAAGCAAAGTCTTACAGGATTGATGTGTGAAGCATGCACACACACATTCATTCCTTTCTTCCTGGTTGACTTTCCTATTTAATGAACACAATTCTGAAACAAATCATTAAATAATAAGCAGGACTGTGCTAGGAAATAAAGGTTGATTTAGGTCTTGTTTTAGATTAAGGCTTAAAACACACACACATATTCCAAAATAAACCTACTAATTCCCTCTATATCATGTGGTCCAGTACCCAGCCAAACAAAATGTCTTTTGAGATCTTTCTTTCTGAACTACTGTTTTCTTTCATAATAAGGAATCCCAGAGTTGGCTCTAATTATGTATGCATTTGCATATGTTATAGCTCAAAACAGAATGCTAGCAACCCCTCTGCAAGGAAGAATAGTTAGCAAACTCAAAAACAATATTTTTATTCCCATAAGTAATTACTTAATTAATGCTTTCTGTCTTGATTATAGCTTTATTAAATGAAAATGTCTTTCATTTTTACCTATATATTTGAACTTTCCACATTTCCTATACCCTAGAATCAAAGTAGACAGATTTTTTTAATGATAAGCAATAAAAAATATCACCTTAGGAATACATATATAATATCACTACGTCAAGATATATAAGTCATCAAAAAAAAAACATTGAATTTCATGATAACAAATATATTATTGTGCATTAATTTTTAGACTCTAGGAGCTGCAAAAAGGATAATTCCTATTTTTTTTGGTAAATTAACAAGGGGAAGTGAATAAACTGAAGCAATTAGGCAGACCGAGCAGGCTTTGTAAACCTGACAGTTTACATTTACTAAGCACAGAATGGGCTTCTCAGGTGGCAGCAGTGGTAAAGAACCCGCTTGCCAATGCAGCAGACATAAGAGATGTGGGTTCAGTCCCTGGGTAGAGAAGATCCCCTGGAGAAGGGCATGGCAACCCACTCCAGTGTTCTTGCCTGGCGAATCCCATGGACAGAGGAACCTGGCAGGCCCTAGTCCATAGGGTTGCAAAAAGTCAGACAGGACTAAAGTGACTTAGCACACACTCACGAGCACGGATTATATGTCAGGCACTGTTTTAAGCACTTTACATCTTTTCATCATAAAACGTAATCCTCACAACAGCAATCATATAAGGTAGGTAGCTTGACCTCATTCTAAAGTGAAGTCAAAGAAAACCAAGAGGCTAAGTAACTTGACCACAGTCACCCAACTGCTGGAGCCAGAACTCAAACTCACATTCAAGGTGACTTCAGGGTTACTGGGTCACAAACACACCTTCCCAAACAAATATTTCCAAAACACTGGACTGGAAGAAACACAAGCTGGAATCAAGATTGCTGGGAGAAATATCAATAACCTCAGACATGCAGATGACACCACCCTTATGGCAGAAGTGAAGAGGAATGGAAACAGTGGAAACAGTGTCAGACTTTATTTTGGGGGCTCCAAAATCACTACAGATGGTGACTGCAGCCATGAAATTAAAAGACATTTCCTTCTTGGAAGAAAAGTTATGACCAACCTAGATAGTATATTCAAAAGCAGAGACATTACTTTGCAGTCTCAGGTCCGTCCAGTCAAGGCTATGGTTTTTCCTCTGGTCATGTATGGATGTGAGAGTTGGACTGGGAAGAAGGCTGAGCGCCGAAGAATTGATGCTTTTGAAGTGTAGTGTTGGAGAAGACTCTTGAGAGTCCTTTGGACTGCAAAGAGATCCAGCCAGTCCATTCTGAAGGAGATCAGCCCTGGGATTTCTTTGGAAGGAATGATGCTAAAGCTGAAACTCCAGTACTTTGGCCACCTCATGTGAAGAGTTGACTCATTGGAAAAGACTCTGATGCTGGGAGGGATTGGGGGCAGGAGGAGAAGGGGACGACGGAGGATGAGCTGGCTGGATGGCATCATGGACTCGATGGACGTGAGTCTGAGTGAACTCCGAGAGATAGTGATGGACAGGGAGGCCTGGCGTGTTGCGATTCACAGG
Source organism: Nanger dama (assembly GCA_917880005.1). Taxonomy (NCBI): domain Eukaryota; kingdom Metazoa; phylum Chordata; class Mammalia; order Artiodactyla; family Bovidae; genus Nanger; species Nanger dama. The sequence goes on from CAKJTW010000002.1 coordinate 21,928,359, forward strand.
GTCTCAAAGAGTCAGACACGACTGAGCGACTGAACTGAACTGAAACTGATAAAGTTTATTTACAATTTGTTTTTGCGTTATTTTGTTTTAGAAACTTTTATGTGGAGAGAAAACCATTAAAATATTTCAGCTGATAAAAAGTACGTGTTGACTAATGTATTCATCAGGGTTCTTCAGAGAAACAGAACCGATAGGATGTACAAATAGAGATTGTTTTAGGAATTGGCTCATGAGATTGTGAAGGATGCCAAGTCTAAAATCTTGAGTAGGTCAGCAGGCTGGGGATCCAGGGAAGACTTTCAGTTTGTGTTCAAAGATGTCTTCTGACAGAATTTCCTCTTCTTCAGGCAACATCAATCTCTTTCTTATTAAGACCCTTCTGTTTGGATGAGGTTCACCCACATTAGGAAGAGTAATCTTCTTTATTCAAAGTCTGCCCATTTAAATGATAATCTCATCATTAAGTATCTCTTCACAGAGACTTCTGAGTACTGTGGCTTTTATGTTGATGTATAAAATTAACCATCACAATTGTATACTTGTATGTGTTTGTGTATTTATATGTTACAGTTGAAAACAAATTAGCAAAATCTTTAATGAGGAAGAAGAATGTATCCAACTCTGAAACAGTACTTACTGAGCACCTATTTCCTGGCTATCACACTATAAAGAACATTCCAAGTTTATCAATTTCCATAAACTGGACGGGACAGTTCAAAGAGAGACAGATGGACTGTATACAGATAACTGTTTTAATGAAGAGGCTGTGACGGGTTCTGATGGTAGAAAGAGTTATGGACTCGATCATGCCCACCCTAGGTTCTGAGATGGATTTCAAAGAAGAGACACTTGAGCCCCACTGAAGAGGAAGAGGACTCAACCAGGAGGAGAAAGCTTAAGAAGACAGGTATGAAGACATAAACCTAGAGATGGGGTCTAAGGATCTGTAGGAAATCTAGTGAGATTGGAGTGTGGCATTCATGACGGGAAGAGATAGGAACGACTTCATAAGTCATGGTATTTGGTATGGAAATTTGGGTTTCATCTTTAAGTTTCAAGAGTTGAGCAGTCGTGTTACTGCAGGGCAAATGTGGAAGAATGTTCTAGGCTGAGTGGAAGGGAGAGACAGGGATATGAAGCAGCCGGCTGTGCCCATGAATTACGAGGACATGAGAGTAGAAGCATGAGGGAGCATATTTAGAAAATGAGTGGTAGGTTTGCAGGGGATAAAGACAGCATCAAAGGAAAGGACCTGAGCACAGTTCATCTTAGACATGAATTTTGAGATAGAGGGGACAAAAGTTGAAAAACTTTGTTATCTCACATGTCTTTTATAATGAATAAAATAAGTTGTAAGATCTCCTGATAAAATAAAAAAGGCAGTGGTGTGGTTGAAGTTAAATACTGAAAGCTTTGGAAAACCTTCAGATGAAAAGGGGAAGCGAGGTGCCTGGGGACAGATGAATGTGAATGGCTGAGTGGAAAGAGGGTCCATTCTTCCCAGTACGCTGGTGGTTTGTTTACTTTGGAGTAAACTTCCTAAAAGAAGGGTTTCTGTCTTTTCCACTCTGTGGCCCAATGCTTTAAACACAATTCAGGACAAGGTAGTTACTATTAATTATAAAAGCTGAGGGTGGAGTTTGTCTAACCATTATCAGTTTATGGCTAAAATGGGGCACAGAACTGGCAGGGACTTTGAGTTTACCGGTGTTTGCTCCCACCTGCTGAATAGAACTTTCCATGAACTAAATATTCAAGTTGTGAGAGTTGTGAAGTCCCCCAAGAAATTTATAAAAGATCACAAAAGATTCAAGTTAAACATGTGTGAGGTAAAATGAGCCCTGCCACTGTTCTCAGGGGACAAGGCTGAGCTAGCATTTCTTGTCCTTTGACAATCAAATATTATGGAAGTCTACTAAGCAGGCTTACTGGCCTAACTTGATTTTCTACTTCTTTCCCATTGTATGTAATATAATCAGTTTTGAGGAAACTTGTGCAGCTCTGATTCTACTGCCACCAACAGGTTTAGAAATTATTGAAAGGGCCAAAATAACGTTTTGATGGCAAGGCTGGTTTGACATGAAACCAAAACAGATGGCTCAGTGTATTTCTCCTGTTTTCTCCACATGATGTCAAGTGATCAATTCACCTGACCGGGGCAGGAATTATGTGTGTGCATGAGTGTGTGTGTGAGCAGGGAGGGCCGGCAGGATAATCAAAGAGTTTTGTTATCCTTTTCTTTAGCTAAATTGGTGAAATTGTTGATCAAGTCACTGTTGGGTGTCTTGGAAAGTCACACTAAGTGGGGAAATAAAATTCTATGATTTCTGGACAAAGTAGCTTAGTTTTCTTTAAAAGGCATCCCTGGTTCAGGAAGATTCCCTGGAAAAGGAAATGGCAACCCATTCCAGTATTCTTGCCTGGAGAATTCCATGGATAGAGGAGCCTGGAGGGCTGCGGTCCATAGGTTCAAAAAGAGTCAGACATGACCGAAGTGACGAAGCAAGAGAACAAGCAAGTGAGGTTAATAACTACTTGAAATTTGTAGGACAGTTTTCTGAACAACATGAAATGCTATGTATAAATTACGGTTCTTCTTCTATTAGCAGATGACCATAAAACCCTTCTGCTAGTGAACTCTGGGAGATGGTGATGGACAGGGAGGCCTGGCGTGCTGCGATTCATGGGGTCACAGAGTCGGACACGACTGTGCGACTGAACTGAACTGAACTGAAGGAAAGATTTATTAAATTTGACTTATTTGAATTTTGCAGCCAGAGTCCTGATCCTAAATTGTAAGCCTTCAAGGAAAATCCTGGAAAAGGCATTCTAATGAAACGTGCCACTTGAAGAAATGACTCACATCATGCCTCCAGGAATGAATGCATCTGGTGCTTATGAGGTCCCTGAGACAACAAGAGCACCCTGAGCATGCTATATCTCTAGACTGGCACTGATTCAGTCCCCAAAACACAACAAACTTTTAAAAAGTTACAAACTCTGTTAGAAAAATAGATACTTCCCATAAGAAGGCATAGAGACCTTGGGTGTTGATTTACACCTTTTCGCTATCAAAAACCTGGGGGTGGGTGAAGCTAAGGATAGAGGATTTTATTTTGACAACGGACCCAATTCCACTGTGTCTCATTTGTTTCTTCTCAGTCTGATTTCTGTGACCAGTCATAAAAGGTACAGTCCACCTTTCCTAGATAACTAGTGCCGAGTACATTGATTATACCTAGCTCCTTAAATTACGAAGATGACAAGTACATGACATTTTTTATGCAAGCACTTCTGTGACTGAATTAGCAAGCATACTGAGCTAAGTAGAAACTGAATGAATTCTACTGCTGGGTTCTACGCACCAAAATTTAATTAAGTTTCTGATCTAATGCTCCCCTTGTTTTATCGATTAGGAAGTCATGAGTGGACCATGTCATTCTCAGAAGGACAGTGCAATTGTGAAATCCAAGTAGTCTGTATGTTTCTTTTTTTTTTTTGGCCTGGATGTTCCTTTCAAGTCTCATTAGATTATTATGAGTGTTACAGCTATACTAATCTTTTTTTCTGGGAAATGAACTTTTAAAATTGCACATTTTAAAAGTGACTTCTAGAGTTGCCATGGCAGCTTCATTATAATGCACAGAGATGAGCATTATCACAGTTCAGCCTGATCTTTCCAGGGCTGTCAGGAAATGAGAATTCCACACAAAGTGAATCCTCCAGTAGGGCTCATAAAACTTGCCAGATCAAGTGCCTAGTCTTTCAGTTTAACAATTTTAAATGAAAAGCTTTCTATCACACACTGCACACATCTCTGTTTCCCTCAATGTGTTCTTGATGACTCAGGATCTCTGTTATCAATAGCTTATTACACTTAGAGCTGCACATAGTGCTGTTTGATTTTAGTCTTCTTTTCCATTTCACTTTGCCAGCAGTTTATGATGAACAGGGACACTAAGAAACATTTCAGACTCTGAAAGGTTTTTTGTCCTCCCACCTCCCAGCAAAGATAGATCTAAAAAGATAGGTCACCTAGGGCATCTAGGTCCTTTGCTGAAGTCTTCAGGGGCAGAAATGACAGATTCATCACTAATATGCAATGCCATTGGTTCCAGAATTATCTTTCTAGAGGCACAACTGGTATTTTGTCCTGACTTCCTGCCCCTAGTCTAATATAATTACTCCTTGCCAATTTCTAGATTTATCATATTCTGATGGGCTTTTTTCTTACCTCTGCTCTGAATACCTTAAGCAGTTCCTTACACAGAAGTTTCTAAGGGGCTAAGACTCATCATTCATTGTGAAACTTAAGGACACAGGCATGCTTAACCTCCTTGGGCCTGTTTTCTCATCTCTAAAATGATATTTTTAAGATAAAATTCAATTATATATTTGGAGTACATAGTATAGTCTTCAGCTCATAGTAAGAATTCAGTCTGAAAGCAAATATATGTATGGAATATGATCGTGATTATATGTAAAAACAAAAACAAAGCACCACAACTGATAAATGGTAGTATTGTGGACTGTTTTAGGAACTTGAAGTTGTAGTATGATTTAATATTGACCTACCGTCAAACAGCATTTACTTGTCTGGGTGGTCTTTTTTGTGTTTGTTACTACTGCATAAAGTCTGTAATAAGACATTTGTGTACTCCATCCCATAAGTAAACTTGTAATGAAATTAGTATTACAAGTGTCTAACATAATGCACTGAGTTCAAATTGTGGGGGTAGTTTAATAAAAAAAAAAAAATGAGACTTCGGCTTCTGAGAGAAGCCATCTCATCATCTTAGACCCTCCATTTCTTTATCTGTAAAGCACCAAGTACCTTCTTCCAAGATTAGAAAAAGATAAACTTTATACACAGTAAGCACATAATAAAGTTATTATCGTGTTTAATTTCTAGATGTAATTACATGTAAAATAAGAGCAACTGAAAAATGAAATCTGAATTCACTCCCAGCTGAATGTATGGCTCACCAGAAAGGATAATGTATAAGTTATAGAGTAGAATTTTACACTATCACTAAAGCAGTGGATCAACAATCATATTACAGGTTAGGAGAACATCTCCCTTCCTTGCTCTTCCTTAAGTGTTAAAAATAGTCCATTTATAATTGCATCAAAAAGAATAAAATACCCAAAACACCCAGGAATAAATCTAACTATAGAGGAAAAAGGCCTGTAGTCAGAAAACTATAAGACGCCCTTGAAAGAAATGGAAGGCAACACAAACAAATGAAAAGATATACTGTTGAAAGAATAAATATTGTTAAAATGACCATACTACCCAAGGAAGTCTACAGATAGAAAGCATTCCCCATCAAAATACTAATGGCATTTTTCACAGAAATAGAACAAATAATTCTAAAATTTATATGAAAACACAAAAGACCCTGAATAACCTAAATAATCTTGAGAGAGAACAAAGCTGAAGTACCATGCTTCCTGATTTCAAACTACACTATGAAGTCGCTGTAATCAAAACAGTATGGTACTGGCACTAATTAAGACACATAGTGAGTAGTGAAGTTGCTCAGTTGGGTCTAACACTTTGCGACCCCATGGATCGTAGCCTACCAGGTTCCACCATCCATGGGATTTTCCAGGCAAGAATACTGGAGAGGGTTGCCATTTCCTACTCCAGGAGGTCTTCCTGACTCAGGGATTGAACCCAGGTCTCCCACATGGTAGGCATTGTAGGCAGACGCTTTACCATCTGAGCCACCAGGGAAGGTAATAAAGACACATAGATCAATGGAACAGAATAGAGAACCCATAAATGAATCCATGTTTGTAAGGTCAATAATCTATGACAAAGGAATCAAGAACACATAGTGAAAGAAGACAGCCTCTTCAACAAATGGTGTTGGGAAAATTGGGTAGCTCCATGCAAAACAACCAAACTGGACTATTTTCTCATACTATATGTAAAAATGAACTCAAAATGAGTTAAAGACTTACACAAGACCCAAAACCATAAACTCCTAGAAGAAAACATAGGCAGTATACTCTTTGTCTGAGCAATACTTTTTCAAATTAAACAAATAGGATTATATCAAACTAAGAAGCTTTTGCAGGGTGAAGGAAATGATCAACAAAATGAAAAGGCTACCTATTAAATGGAAGAAGATAATAACAAATGATATTATCTCATAAAGAGTTAATAACCAAAATATACTAAGAACACATACAACTCAACATTGAAAAGCATGATTAAAATGGGTAGATGATGTGAATAGACATTCTTCACACAAATTGTCAGCTGGGAGAAAGATGCTTAACATTGCTAATCTTCAGAGAAGTACTAATTAGATCACAATGAAAGGTACTACACACCTGTGAGAATGGCTATTAAGCAAAAGACAACACATAACAAGCATTGGCAAGGATGTGGATAAAAGGAAATTCTCATATACTGTTGATTAAAATGTAAATTGGGGCAGCCACTAAGGAAAAGAGTATGGAGGTTCCTCAAAGAAATTAAAAATAGAACTACCAAGCAATTCAGCTATTCCACTTCTGGGTACTTTTCCAAAACAAAAACAAAAACAAAAACATTATTTTGAAAAGATATGTGCACTCCTACCATGGAGTAAGAAATGGCAATCCACTCCAGTGTTCTTGCCTGGAAAATTCCATGGACAGAGGAGCCTGGCAGACTACAGTCCCTGGAGTCACAGAGTCAGACATGACTAAGCACACACACACGTTCATTGCAGCAGTATTTGCAATAGTCAAGATATGAAAGTTACCTAAATGTCCATCAGTAGATGAATGAATGAAGAATATATATGGTATATATAAAATGGAATATAGCTCAGCCATAATTAAGAATGAGATCTTGTCATTTACAAAAACATGAGTGAACCTAGAGGGTATTATGCTAAGTGAAATAAATCAGACAGAGAAAGACATATACCATATGATTTCATCTTATAGGTGGAATATAAAAGCAAAATAAATGGGAAGAAAATAAACAGAAATGTATGCATAGATACAGAGAACAACAAGTGGTTGCCAGAAGGGAAGAGAATCAGGAGATGAGTGAAATAAACAAGGGAAATTAGATACAAACTTCCAGTTACAAAATAAATGAGTCAGTGGTATGAGACATACAGCATAGGAAACATAATAATAATCTAGTATCTTTGTATGGTGACAGATGAAAACTAGACTTATTATGGTGTTCATTTTATAATATAGAGAAATACCAAATCACTATGTTATTTTCCAGGAACTAACATGCTACTGTAGGTTATATATACTTTATAAACAAACTCATAGAAAAAAGATCAGATTTGTGGCTACCAAAGGCAGTGGCTGAGAGGAAGGGGGATTGTATGAAAGTGGTCAAAAGGTACAAACTTCTAGTTATGAAATAAATATAAGTACAAGGGATGCAATGTAAATATGATTAATATAATTAACACTGCTGTATGTTACATTTTAAAGTTATTAAGAGAGTAAATACTAAGAGTTCTCATCGTAAGGAATTTTTTTTCTTTTTACTTCACGTCCCTATGAGATGATGGATTCAGTAGTCTTGTTATGGTAATCATTTCATGGTGCATGTAAAACAAATCGTTATGTTCTATTCTATAAACTTACAGAGTGACATGAAAGTCACTCAGTTGTGTCAACTTTGTGACGCCATGGACTTAGTCCATGGAATTCTCCAGGCCAAAATGCTGGAGTGGGTAAGCCTTTCCTTTCTCCAGGGCATCTTCCCAACCCAGAGATTGAACCCAAGTCTCCCACGTTGTAGGCATATTCTTTACCTGCTGAGCCAAAATGCTGCATGCCAGTTCAGTTCAGTCGCTCAGTTGTGTCTGACTCTTTGCAACCCCATGGACTGCAGCACACCAGGCTTCCCTGTCCATCACCAACTCCTAGAGCTTACTCAAACTCATGTCCATTGAGTTGGTGATGCCATCCAGCCATCTCATCCTCTGTCATCACCTTCTCTTCAATTATGTCTCAATAAAACTGAAAGAAAAAAAGAAAAACAGTAAATACATGGAGAAGATTCACATGTATCATTCACAAGCTGAAACAATTAGGCTTTCCACTACTTTCTATGACCTTTCTTGCTTCCTTCAAGTCTTGTGCAAATGGTGCCTTCACAACTGATAGCCCTACTTAACATGGCAGCCATCTACCTGCTCCAAATCCTGAACTTTATGGCACTAATCACTTCCAACTTACTATGCAATTTACTTCTTTTGGGTATTTATTTCTGATGTTTCCACACAAGGATGTAAGAACCACAAAAGTAGATTTTTCTTTATCTTTACAGTTCAGTTCAGTCGCTCAGTTGTGTCTGATTCTTTGCGACCCCATGAATCGCAGCACGCCAGGCCTCCCTGTCCATCACCAACTCCTGGAGTTCACTCAGACAGATTCATGTCCATCGAGGCAGTGATGTCATCCAGCCAGCTCATCCTCTGTCGTCCCCTTCTCCTCTGCCCCGAACCCCTCCCAGCATCAGAGTCTTTTCTAATGAGTCAACTCTTCACATGAAGTGGCCAAAGTGCTGGAGTTTCAGCTTTAGCATCATTCCTTCCAAAGAACACCCAGGACTGATCTCCTTCAGAATGGACTGGTTGGATCTCCTTGCAGTCCAAGGGACTCTCAAGAGTCTTCTCCAACACCACAGTTCAAAAGCATCAATTCTTCAGCGCTCAGCCTTCTTCACAGTCCAACTCTCACATCCATACATGACCACAGGAAAAACCATAGCCTTGACTAGACGGACCTTAGTCGGCAAAGTAATGTCTCTGCTTTTGAATATGCTATCTAGGTTGGTCATAACTTTTCTTCCAAGGAGTAAGTGTCTTTTAATTTCATGGCTGCAGTCACCATCTGCAGTGATTTTGGAGCCCAAAAATAAAGTCTGACACTGTTTCCACTGTTTCCCATCTATTTCCCATGAAGTGATGGGACCAGATGCCATGTTCTGCATTTTCTGAATGTTGAGCTTTAAGCCAACTTTTTCACTCTCCACTTTCACTTTCATCAAGAGGCTTTTAGTTCCTCTTCATTTTCTGCCATAAGGCTGGTGTCATGTATCTTAAATACCTAAAGCAGTACCTGGCATTGAATGACATTTTTACTACTGCTTCTCAGACCCTATATCTATCTATCTATCTTTAATTTAGTATTATTTGGGAACTAAAGTTACAAAAGTTATTATATACTAATTTTAATTAATAATAAGTTAGCAATATAAATTATAAGGTAAAACAAAGCAAGTCTGTTTTTATTCATTATTTTGAGCCCTTAATTTTCTTTTTTTGCAACAAAAACTTCTGGTTTTAGTTGAATCATACTCCTGTCTTCATTTGGCCATTCTGCAGTAATGTTTTCTGCAAAGGATTTTAACAGAGCTTTGAGTGTCTTTTTGACTTTCTGCTTTTGGATTAGATTTCCTCAAGGACATATTCTCCCATACCTGTCCTGCTCAGAGAATTTACATGGAGTGCCATAATCTTGAGGACAGTAAATACCCGTGGTAGCTGGAAACATTTTGTGTTTCTAGGTATCATCACAAAGGTGGCCTCAATTAGTGTTCCTTAAGTTTTTCCCGGGGTGGTGCAGAGGTAAAGAATACCCCACATGCCCATGCAGAAAATAAAAGAGGCACAGGTTTCACCCTAAGTTGAGAAGATCTCCTGAAGAAGGGAATGGCAAGCCACTCCAGATTTCTTGCCTGGAAAATCCCACGGACAGAGGAGCCTGGTGGGTTCACAAAGAGTCATGCAACTGAGTATGCAAACATTTTGTGTATGGAAATTAGCTGGGGCCTTGTAAAAATGCATATCAAGAGTAGATAGACCTCCAGTAGGGCTCTAGATTTTCATCTCTAATCAAAGCCCAAGTGATATTGACACTATTGATGCAATAAATATTCCTTGCCTAACAGGGATAATAAATAAACTGTGGAAAACTCTGAAAGAGATGGGAATACCAGACCACCTAACCTGCCTCTTGAGAAATCTGTATGCAGGTCAGGAAGCAACAGTTAGAACTGGATATGGAACAACAGACTGGTTCCAAATAGGAAAAGGAGTACTTCAAGGCTGTATATTGTCACCCTGCTTATTTAACTTACATGCAGAGAACATCATGAGAAACGCTGGGCTGGAAGAAACACAAGCTGGAATCAAGATTGCTAGGAGAAATATCAATAACCTCAGATATGCAGATGACACCACCTTTATGGCAGAAAGTGAAGAGGAACTCAAAAGCCTCTTGATGAAAGTGAAAGAGGAGAGTGAAAAATTTGGCTTAAAGCTCAACATTCAGAAAACAAAGATCATGGCATCCGGTCCCATCACTTCATGGGAAATAGATGGGGAAACAGTGGAAACAGTGTCAGACTTTATTTTTGGGGGCTCCAAAATCACTGCAGATGGTAACTGCAGCCATGAAATTAGGACGCTTACTCCTTGGAAGAAAAGTTATGACCAACCTAGATAGTATATTCAAAAGCAGAGACATTACTTTGCCGACTAAGGTCCGTCTAGTCAAGGCTATGGATTTTCCAGTGGTCATGTATGGATGTGAGAGTTGGACTGTGAAGACAGCTGAGCGCCGAAGAATTGATGCTTTTGAACTGTGGTATTGGAGAAGACTCTTGAGAGTGCCTTGGACTGCAAGGATATCCAACTAGTCCATTCTGAAGGAGATCAACTCTGGGATTTCTTTGGAAGGAATGATGCTAAAGCTGAAACTCCAGTACTTTGGCCACTTCATGTGAAGAGTTGCCTCATTGGAAAAGACTCTGATGCTGGGAAGGATTGGGGGCAGAAGGAGAAAGAGACGACCGAGGATGAGCTGGCTGGATGGCATCACGGACTCGATGGACGTGAGTCTGAGTGAACTCCGGGAGATGGTGATGAACAGGGAGGCCTGGTGTGCTGCAATTCATGGGGTCACAAAGAGTTGGATATGACTGAGCAACTGAATTGAACAGGGATCTAGGTTAAACTTTTTTATTGTCAATTAACCTATTTCCTACCTGAATTAAACTTGTTTCATTTCTTAAAGGGCAACAAGGAGAAAGCATACACTTTTTCTTTCATAGTTTAAAGTTGTCTGGCAACATTTTTACTTAGTAATATTAACCATGAATATCAAGTTCACGTACAATAACACTTACCAAAAAACAGGAGAATGTTAGTTTTTAGGAACAATCTAAAGACAGGTGTAGATTTTATTCTCTAACAATGTTCAAATTTAAGATTGTAATGAGCCTCGCTGAAAAGTGAAGCTGGAAATGGCAGATTTGTTTTGATAGAGACCAAGAGTTTCAAATGTGTTTTAAAGACTTGACATGTCTTTGAAACTGTGTGCTGTGAAAACACAGGAGCCAGGAAATGAGCCCAGCCAAGTGATTCCACTGTAAAGATGTCAGAGTCCATTCTCTGAGATGTCCAAACGTCCCTTTCAGAGATGAAGGGGGAAGGGCCTCAGTCCTGAGTAAACCAAGAGCACTTTTTTTTCATGTAAATCAGTCACAGTTCCTTAAAGAAATGCATTCTTCCTCTCCTGAAGGCAGCTGGAACTTGGATCTTTTCTGCTAGCTCAGGCTTTGTTTATTCAGACATTGGAGAGGAGGACTATTGAAATTAATTTTTCTTTATTCTCTTCAGGAAAATGAACTAGCTTAGAAAACAGAAGAATTGGGGTGTGTATGTGGAAGAGAGACCCTAATGCTGGTGTCCCAGGCACCTCACAATTCCTTGGTTTGAGTCGGATTTATGAACCGGTCCCTTCTTTGACCTAGCTGCCGCGGGGGAAGGGGGGCTGTTCTGAGTCCCCCATTGGTCACTAGGAGTGATGGTCTGCTGACCAAGCGTTCTCCTAGCTGTTTGTAACCATCTTCACTTGGAGTTCTCTTCTATGATTCAGTGCTACTCTTGTTTGGGTTAGGCAATATTCAAGTTCTTACTTAATCCAACGTGATGCAGTCTGAGTGGAAACAGACCGTGTTCCTTTTTATCTTAAAAAAATTTTTTTTGTAATATAACTGTGGCTGGAGCAGTTAGAGGAACTTCGAGAAGACAATAAGAAAATCATGGCTTAACTGGGGATTTTAATGCGACAGAGTGTGGAGCTTCTTATTGTCATACAAGTGCACTGACATTGAAGTATTTGCCTTTGAAATTAGGTAAACTGAGCTTAAAATTTTCAGAGGGGCAAATTAGCATGTAGTATCTCAAGATCTCATAATTCTCCTTTCAGTATATCTGTTTCCTGAAGGAAAACTGGCAGATCATGTTGCATCTAAAAGTTGAGATCCTCTGTGGCAAAATCAACCACAATAGTCAATGCTGCTGCTGCTGCTGAGTCACTTCAGTCGTGTCCGACTCTGTGCGACCCCAAAGACGGCAGCCCACCAGGCTCCCCCGTCCCTGGGATTTTCCAGGCAAGAACACTGGAGTGGGTGGCCATTTCCTTCTCCAGTGCAGGAAAGTGAAAAGTGAAAGGGAAGTTGCTCAGTTGTGTCCGACTCTAGCGACCCCATGGACTGCAGCCCACCAGGCTCCTCCGTCCATGGGATTTGCCAGGCAAGAGTGCTAGAGTGGAGTGCCATTGCCTTCTCTGACAATAGTCAATGTAACACTCTAAAGCAGGATTCTTAAAATTGGAATTATTACCAGAAGCTTCAGCAATTACATAGAGCATTTGTACAGTTTACTGGGAGAGGGTATATTAACTTTCATCAGATTGTCAGATGGTTTTGTAATTTTCCCAAAAGGTGAAGAACCATCTCACTTGTATCTCTCAAAATAAATGTCTGTAACATTGAGCTAAACATTTCATTTCCAGGAATCATACTAATGAACAATTTCCAAGTTGTCTCTAATAATGAAAGAAGAGGAAAAAATCTTAAAGTATCCATCAATAGAAAATAGTTCAAAATATTATAGCACATTCATATTATGGAATACTATATGTGCATGCTTAGTCTCTCAGTCGTGTCTGACTTTTTATGACCCTTTAGACTGTAGCATGCCACGCTCCTCTCTCCTTGGGATTTTTCAGGCAAGAATACTGAAGTGGGTTATCATTTTCTCCTTCAGGGGATCTTCCTAATCCCGGGATCAAAACCATGTCTCCTGAGCCTCTTGCGTTGCAGGCAGTCTTTACCCACTAAGCCGTTAGGGAGGCCACTGTGGGACATTACTGCCAACAACCACAGTGAGGTTCATGGGGGAGAACACACACATGTGCATGTATGTCACTTGCTTTATGCCTAAAACTACCACAGCACTGCTAATCCACTATCAACCACACTCCAGTATAAAACAAAAAGTTTAAATAGAAAAATAAGAAGGCTCATATCAAAAATTATCTAAGATATCTTGTTAACGTAAGGGCCTTCTGTTCTTTAGGTGATCAATTAAGAATCCATGATGGGCTCGACACTGTGTTTCATACCAGGGATAAAAGTAAGGAAATACCCTTTTCTAGTTTCATTTCACTTAAGGTCTAGATGAGATCAATATGGATTTGTAATATGTGGATAAGGATGTAAGTGCTAGTGTTTTCTTGCATGTGTGTATTTTCATATACATATCAAAAGTTTAAATGATTTTATTATCAGGAGTTTGAAAAGAGGTAAGAGATGTTCAGTTGTTCTTACTTTGTTTGAATTTACTTAAAAGCAATGTTTTTAACCATTTACTTAAAATTCACTCTGGGGGAAAGCATTGTTTTTAAGCTGAGTATAGAGCTAAACACCAGAATCCTCATATAGTGACAAAACAACTTGTAAGTTTCATTTTTTAAATAAAATTTTGACTTATACTAACAGTCAGTTTGGGCTTCCCAAGTGACACAGTGATAAAAAAATCTGCCTGCCAATGCAGGAGACGCAGGCTCTATCCCTAGGTCGGGAAGATCCCCTGGAATAGGAAATGGCAACCTACTCCAGTATTCTTGCCTGGAGAATCCCATGGACAGAGAAGCCTGGTGGGCTACCAGGGGGTCTCAAAAGTTGGACATGACTGAGAGATGGCACACACACACCAGCCAGTTTAACTATCTTTTTGTTGTCTCTATTCTATTCCCATGTAACAGTGATTACACGTGAAACCCTCTTCTCTCTCTTCTTCGGCTATCAGGCAGACATATCAAGTAGTTTCAATTCACAGTGTTATTTGGTAGACAAAAGACTGACACCAATCTGGAAGAATTAATAGTTATTTGGTTTAAGTTCCAAAGTGTTTTGTTCAATATCTAACCACCAACCGCATGCTCTTGGAGACCTTTTTGGCTGTGTTCAATTCTCACAAGTGTATTTTTTTAACTCTCTAAAACTCAGGGATCAATGTTTGAGTGCAATTTATACCATATTTTACTGATGTAAACCTTTGTGGGAAGGGCTGGGGCTTCTCTGGTAGCTCAGACAGTGAAGAATCTGCCTACAATGCAGGGGACCTAGGTTCGATTCCTGTGTAAGGAAGATCTCCTGGAGAAGGAAATAGCAACCCACTCCAGTATTCTTGCCTGGGAATTTCTTGCCCATGGACAGAGGAGCCTGGTGGACTATAGTCCATGGAATGCAAAGAGTTGGACACAACTGAGCAACTAACACACTCTACGAAAGATAGTGTGCCTATTTGGTGATCTTGTCATTCATTAGCTTTTCCATGAAAATAATGCATATGCATCGGTTGAGCTGCAATGGGGAAGCATGACAGGAGAGCTGTCGTGTAGGAGTCCGTGAATGGTATTTGAGCACTACCTAAAATGTCGTAAAGAAGCATATGAGAAAAATGACTCTGATATGTCACCTTCAGCGATTAATACCTCTGATGTTCATCACCATCAGTTCTCTCCTTCTGAGGGCATAGGAGTGTCACACATTCCAGCCACCTTGCATTCTGGTGGGGTCACAGGCTAGTTCTGGCCAAAGGATGGGAAATAAACTAATGTGTATTAATCCCAAGCTAAAACCCTTGATTGATAGAGAAAACCCTTCCCACACACCTTTTTCCTTCCGTGGTGATTCTGAAAGCCACCACAGAGGGAGTGAGACAACTGCAAGGCGAAGCTGCATCACGGTAATATCTTTGTCAGCCTGGACCCCGAGCAGCTTCATGGACACTCGCTGCCCTTGGAAAGTGACCAGGACTATGAGCATAGTCAACAGGCCCATGTTGTAACAACCGAGACTTCAGTGGCATTTCTTCCTGCTGCAAATACAACCTGTTTTGACTAACATAGCCATACTCATGTCCAATCATATTTCACTTTTTAAAATTTAGCTTAGTTTAAAAGATTAATTTTTAAGAGTCTGATATGTACCAGGCAACGTGTTGGGTACCAGGAATACAAGATGAAAAATTTCTATTCTGAAGGAGCTCTTTCATTATAACCACTCAGAGTGCTGCTAAAAAATAAGAAATTCCTCAAATCAAATTCAGATTTATTGGAAGAGAATGTCTAGGCATGAGCACCTAGAACAAGCTAGTCAGGTAAGACTTGGTCATCTTTATGTTTGGATTGATCTAATGGCAGATAAGGACACAAGGTTATTCTGACTCCTTCCTGTAGATGTAAAGGCAGGCTGTTGTACCTGCCTTATGAGAACTATGAGACCACTGCTAGACTTCTGCTTAACTGACTGGCCCATACTGGCACCATTCAGTGGTGTGTTTGGGGCAGGACTATTTCAATGACTGCACAAAGACAACTTTGCTTAAAAAAAAGTAAGATCTCCATTTCCAGAATGAATGGAAGAATTAAAGAGATTTTTCACTGTCATAGAACTTCTGCTAATTTAAATTAAAAGAAAGACACTGATTTTTTACTGACTATAAATTTCTATTCATAATTTATAAATGTATACATTTTAAACACCAATAACAGGGTTGTGGGGCAATGGCTGGAGTGGTAATAAATATTTTGAAAGTAGCTTCTTAAATCAGGATTTGGGTATGGAAACAGAAACCACGAAGCTTTAAACATTCATGTGTTAAAAGAAATTGAAACAGAAGGAATTCTTACTCTTCTCTCAGGAACATTTCAGCTCTGTCCATGCTAGGAAGACGTTCTTGTCCATGTCTTCAATAGGACTGTATGAGCTTTCTCCACATTCATGCCTTTGTTCTAGTACTGATCCAAAATCAAATGCGCTTTGCAGATCAATAAATAATTATCATTCACAGAATTTATTTGTACCGATTCCCATCACTTAGCTGTCTGCAGTCTGTCAACTTCATTTAGGCAGAATTTAGAATTTGAATTAACATAATTGCAAATAGCTTCTTATGATCCATGAAGGGTTTTATGAAAATGGGAATGCAGGAAAGCCCTCTTTTTATAGTCCTGATGACAGCAGAAACTGGAATTATCTGGAACGTAAACAAAAACTTAGCTCAACAGTCTCAATTTCCAGATCCACTGTATATTGATTTTCCATCAAGAAGATGTACAGTTCTTGGAACATGCTGCCTGTATTCTTATTTATATATTTATTTACTCATTCATTCGTTTTGTGGTGGGGTGGCTATGGCTGCCAAATAAAATATATTTCTGGAATAGTAGAATATATCAATGCCTTTAAAATATGCACCTAGTATAGGAAAACACCCCTTTAGGAGTAAGGAAAAAATATTATGGGTGGTAGATGATTCTGGTCTACTGTGAGCTTTGCATGGAGGTGAATATGCATATCTATAACTCACTAAAAAAATTAAGTTTTGGGAGTTAGGATTCCACAGTAGATGAAATATTCTAGGTTCAGGGCAGTGGAAATGTACCAAGAAATCATACCCTGCTACCTAAATCCCGTTTGAGCTCATCTTCTTATACCTTTTTTTTTTCCCTCCCAGTTAAAATAGCTCAGTTGTAAAGAAACTGCCTGCAATGCAGGAAACCCTGATTCGATTGGTGGGTTGGGAATATCCCTGGAGAAGGGAAAGGCTACCCATTCCTGTATTATGGCCTGGAGAATTCCATGGGCTGGATAGTCCGTGGGGTCACAAAGAGTGGATAAGGACTAAGTGACTTTCACTTTTACTTTAGAGAGAAATAGTGAAGTGGTCATAGAGTCAGCTTCCTATAGACAGCTTAAAAAAAAAAAAAAAAAGAAAAACACTGTAGCAAGACAATAACTTAATTCAGAAGTTCTAAACATTGGAGATTTCTGTGGTGAATATGAGCATAGTAAAGGCTCTGAGAGGTCCTGTGGGAATGGCCCATATTTCCTAAATGTATTCAAATATTTTTCAACCTCCAACTAACTTCCCACAGAATACATTAAAAATAAGACCACATTGGCTCCCAAGACTCATCTCTTGCCATTCCAAACTTTAAAATTGGGTCATAGACTCACATCTCTCCATCTCCACAGTTTTTACACATGCTGTTCTTTTACCTATATTTTGTTTTATTTTCCTTAAATTTTCTTCCCCTTTCTTATTATTGCTATTCCTTTAATGGGATAAACCTTACCTGTAGTCTGGGTCACAGCTTAGCTGTAATTTTTCCTGGGAAGCTTTTCCTAAAGCTTCAATTACAAACAGCATGCCGTTTGTCCACTTAATCCCGCATCTCTTCATAACTTATCCATCTTTAGTTGTAATTGTGTGTTTAATGATATTGCTTTCCTGCTGGATGTTAACCTCCACAGACCTGCATGCTCTGTTGTCTTATTCAACATTTTAGCTGCAGCGTCTCACACGGTTCTTGGCACATCTTAAATACTAAATAGATAATTATTAAACTAAAATGAATATCTTGAACCACTGGTTTATAGAAATGTTCTTGAGGCTTTCAGATTAAGAAAGCCACACATTTGCAGTAAATTGTTATACTTTTTGACCTGAGAGAATTACATTCGGCTATATAAATTGCTTCATTTTATTTTACTTTATTTTTTGCTTTATCTTTTAATTTTTAAATTTTATTTTATGTATATGCCTAAACGGCAACCCACTCCAGTGTTCTTGCCTGGAGAATCCCGTGAACAGAGGGGCCTGGTGAGCTGCGGTCTATGGGGTTGCAAAGAGTCAGACACGACTAAGCAAATAACACACACACACACACACACACACACACACACACACACACGTCTTGAGGTCACAGTACAGATTAGCAGCTAAAGCCAGAGGTTTCTAGACTTTAAGAACTGTAACACCTTGCTTTACTCGACGTAATTTCATAATATGCTCATTTCTCCCTAATAAAAGCCACATAGTTCACATTTATTTTTAGGTAAGTTTATATGGACATGTTTATGTACTACGTGTGCTGTGCTCAGCCACTCAGTCGCTCAGTCATGTCCAACTCTTCGCGACCCCATGGACTGTAACTCACCTGGCTCCTCTGTCCATTGAATTCTCCAGGCTAGAATATTGGAGTGAGTTGCCATTCCTTTCTTGGGGGAATCTTACCAACCCAGGGATCAAACTTGGGTCTCCCACATTGCAGGCAGAATCTTTACCATCTGAGCCCCATTTATGCACTATGCTGCTGCTGCTGCTGCTGCTGCTAAGTCGCTTCAGTCATGTCTGACTCTGTGCAACCCCATACACGGCAGCCCACCAGGATTCTCCAGGCAAGAATACTGGAGTGTGTTGCCATTTCCTTCTCCAATGCATGAAAGTAAAACATGAAAGTGAAGTCGCTCAGTCGTGTCCAACTCCTAGCGACCCCGTGGACTGCAGCCAACCAAGCTCCTCCGTCCATGGGATTCTCCAGGCAAGAATACTGGAGTGGGGTGCCATTAAACTGCTTTCAAGCATCAAGTAGGCTTGAGCCCGGTTCGTGATTCTTACTCTATTTCTAATATCCAGGGAAAGTAAGTCTTGACTCTCTGAGGACACTGCCAACAAGAAGTATATCTAGATAACTGATATTTCTTAAATGTTTTAATGTTACTGCTATGGAATAATATCATGACTAATGTCCTGACCAGTCTTTGTTCTTGGAATAATTAGAAAACTCTGACATCTTTCAACAGTCTGCTGCAGTACTTCAGTTTCTCTGGAAAATGTTTAATACTGAACCTCTGTGATGGTTAATTTTATGCGTCATCTTGACCAGGCTAAGAGATACCCAGATAGCTGGTGAGATATTATTTCTGGGTATGACTGCAAGGGTGTTTCCAGGCAAGATTAACATTTGGTTTGGTAGACTGAGGGCCTGGATAGCACGTAAGGGTGGAGAAAGGGAAAATTTGGTCTCTGTCAATTCTGGGATATCCATCTTCTCCTGTCCTCAGACATTGGCTCTCCTGTTTCTTAAGTCTTCAGATGCAGCCTAGGACTTAGACCATTGAATCCCTGGTTCTCAACCCTTTGGCCTTGGACAAAAACCACACCTCTGTCTATCTTGGGCCTCCAATTTGCAAAGGGAAGATCATGGGACTTTTTAGCCTCCCTAGCTGAGTTAGCCAACCTCTCATAATAAGGCTTTTTCTATCAATCTATCTATCTATCTATCTATCTATCTATCTATCTATCCCCTATTAGTTCTGTTTCTCTGGAAAACACTAGTACAGCCTTCTCATAGGTCGACTTATTTATTGTTAGTAAGTATTTTAAAGGTTGATAATTTCTGAGAAATATGGTTATAGATATTGTGAAAAAGAAATGCTGTGGCTATAAATTAAAATGGCATGGATGAGAAGAGAGATTATATTTGGCAGCAAGAGTTGTTACACTGAATTATAAAACGATGCCTGTCATTTAGTAATGAAGAAAGCAGTGCAGTAGAAACTTGAGAGTTAGTAGAAACTTTCCATCTTTGGAACTGACTCTTTAATGCTTTCCAGTGGTTATATCTATATGATTGCCTCTGCCTGGTGAGAGCATTTCCTGAAATACATTTATATGATTTAGAAAAAGATATGGTATTTTCTATGATCTGTTTGGAGCCCCAGTTTCATATTTGGATGTGAAAATCAATGGAGAAAAGAGAGAAATAAGCAAAACAACAAAACATGATTTAGAAACATTGTTTCATAAAATTTAGGGGAAAAATAAAAAAATTTTAAAAATAAAATTCATTAAATTGTTCAAAGTGGTTATCTATGATAGCTCTTTTTACTATTATAAATTTTCAAAATTATTTATAGTGGCAAGGACTTTCAAAATTTAAGAGTTTTTTTAGTCACTTTCAGTTATACAATTAAGGTGTGCATTAATTTTATAATTGAATACAATGTACAGTGCTTTGTTTTTTTAAAGAATGTTAGGATGAATTGTTTAGATTAAATATGAGTGCTATATGCATAATGTAAGAACTTAACCTCTGTATCATCCCTAGAACATGTACTTTTACATGAAAGAGTATTAAGGGTCTACAGATCCCAGTATCAGTGCC
Organism: Nanger dama; assembly: GCA_917880005.1. Taxonomy (NCBI): domain Eukaryota; kingdom Metazoa; phylum Chordata; class Mammalia; order Artiodactyla; family Bovidae; genus Nanger; species Nanger dama. The sequence continues at coordinate 21,948,711 of CAKJTW010000002.1, forward strand.
CTGAGGGCATTCTATAACTGCTTACACACTGTCCCTACCCCCACCCCAACCTCCCATACACATACCCTCTGTCTCTGCCCTAATGTCTCATAAAAACCTGTCTCCCTCAATTATCCTCTTTAACATCTCCACAGCATACTCATAAAACTACCTTTCTCATCTTTTGAACCTCTCTTCTTAGGCACATGTAAACACACTCAGAAGCATATAATTTTCATCCATCATGGTAAAGAACACTGTTGCATGGATAGACAGTCTGCCTTTCACCTAGCCCTCCTCTTATCATTTACTAAAACTTATTAATGGACAGTTGAAAGGGAAAAAGCTCAAACAGAAACCGACCCATAGAAAGTGAAAAATGGCCCTCCATCTTTCTGATATGCATCAAGCTAATTACAATAATAAATAAAATATGAATATTGGGAATAAACCAGATCAATTATTTCCCATTATTATTTAGTATAAATGTTTCATAGTGAGAGATTATAACATACATGCATATGTGTACTATTACCAACAAAAGTGTGCTAAAACTATTTCAAAATAAAATATTTTTACAAATAAGAGGAGGAGAAGGAAGAACATGAGGAAGCAGAGAGCAAGGGAGAAGGTGAAAACAAGTGAAATGGGATTTTAAGGACCAAGAGACAGAGGACCTTCATACATTAAAAGTACAATCATGCCTGCATTTGTATTTGGCTGACAATTTGTAGCAATCAGTTTTTAGTACTAAGATATATTAATAAGGACTTATGTGCCTCCAAGTCAATTAAATTTGGTTTATTAATGCATAATTCAATATTGTTGTATATAGCAGAATGCTTAAAAGGATTTTAAAACTGTGTCTTCTGATGTGGCCTGAAATATTTCAAGGAAACACCCACTGTCAAGTGAGTGAAAATGAATAATTATGGGAGCCCTAAAACCCCACAGTTGAGCAGACAAGACAGCTGCTATTATTAAGCACTCCAAATTGAAAGTATGGATTCTATCATTATAAGAACAAAGACAGTGCTGTGATAATTATGGAAATGCTATAGCTTCCATTTTTGCTAATGTTTTCAGTGGAATATTTAAAGCCACAAAGGTTAAGATAGAGAGCTCCGTCTCTCTATCTTGTTACTCACTTAGATGAATGCAATTTTTTTTTTTTACCAATTGTAGTCATAACAGAGCTTGCAATCCCTGCAACATCACGATAAGAAAGCAACAATTTGGGCAAGAAATTAAATGATAATAAACATGGTGTAGACTCAGTGGGGGTGATATTGTTTAATGTCAGTGGTGATTGAAACTACCTTCTAGATGACTGAAGCTTTGTTGGCCTCATCTGTTTATATTAATTTCTCCTTTTCAAAGTCCATTATCTTAAATTGCGTGTTATATAACTCGTGCCGCCTCCCTCCAGCCAACAGCACCACTTCTAAAGCAACTTGATGAAGCATATTGTAGGAAAAAATATTTTCCCTAGGGTCAGCATCCAAGGAGATTACAATCTTGAGATGGCAATGGGAATGGATTAAACTTTGTACAATTTTCTTTTGTCGCGTGAATTGAATCCTGTTGTGCTATTTTCTATACTCCTTTCAATCTCTGTCACAAAAATGATCTCCAAAAATGTTAGCACTGCTTAAGCAGCCCTGGCTTGGTTTTAACCCACTCAGGATTTTACAGTTTGATTGGCTCTGAATTTCCTTCCCTGAGAAAACAAAGAAAGGAGACTGGGACAAACGTACCCAGACGATGACAGAACGGGGGAAAGGCCACTGTCCTTTGGTTCGGGCAGGCTTAACAGGGACAGTCAATGATCTTCATGTTGTATGATCACATACAAAAAAATTGAAAGGGAAGGGGAAATGTCACAACATAAATCCAATCTGGTGAGAGCACTCGCACGTCTGTGCAAGAGGGAGACTGAAATAGTACAAAGGTCCCGGCTTCAGGTTTTCAGATTCCAGTCCCAGGCTCTTCCTCAGATGTCAGACTTTCCATGTTTTCATTAACTGCCACTCTTACCTCTGAGGTTAAGATGGAGTCACTCAAACATCAACGGCACCACAGACTCTAACATTGCCTTGAAATGACCAGCACCAACAAAGAAAACAAAATCACGCTTGTTAGGACGGAAAATAAGAGAATCACTCCTCAGAACTTGATTTTGTTTTGATCTCCAGAGTGTCTTTGAAGTCAGGCGAAGCTGCTGCATCCAGTGCAGTCTTCAGAACTTTGGTCGCATGCAAATTAAACTCATTTTGTTCAAGTTGAAAAGTAAAATACTTTTGTTGCTTATTTTTATATTGACTTCAAATAATTCCATGACCACCAATAAATAATTTCTCCAAGTAAAAATCCATAAAACTCACACCATTGAAGTACAAAGCGATAAAGAACTACATGCTTTAACTTAGCTGAAACTTAAAATTGTTCATCTTTTATTATATGACATTGTTTTATAATAATTAATTTGCAGGAACATGTTTTCCAAGTGGCACATGTTTTCCAAGTACCTACTTGGTACACAGGATCTGAGGTAAGGAAACTAAGGTTATGTGTGTTAAAATCTTGGGTGGATGAGCTATTTTTACCACATGATATCAGACACCAGCATTACCCAATGGACCATAGACTTAGTCTGTGTCACTTTCTTAGGACCAACTTGGAAATAATCCCATTAGACTTTACTCCTATCAAAAATCACTAGAGGAACCCCCCGAATCTTTCTGAAAAATAGACTTGCCAACAGACTGCTTTTCAGATCCCCTTTACTTTGTTTCACTCTTACATGCCATGTTGATCCAAATCTGAAATAGTCAGTTTATACAATCATATGGTACTTCAACCAGAGTGGTTAAAAACTGACTTAAATGGTATTCTATTCAGATCTTAGCCCTTTTTTCACTCAAGAGTTTACCAAGAAATTAAAAACTGCTGGAACTGAAGAGCCAACTAATAATGTCAGTAATATTTACTGAATGTGTGCCCTGTGTTAGGCACCATCAGATTTCTTTACATGTGAATCCCCTTAAAATTCTACATCATTTACAAGGAAGATAATATTATTGCACCATTTTTATAAAAATAAATAAATAAAGCTCAGCTAGATTTATATTTAACCCATGTTAGCACAGCTAAGGGGATTCTCTGGTGGCTCAGACAGTAAAGAATCTGTCTGCAATGTGGAAAACCTGGGTTCAATCCCTGGGTTGAGAAGATCCCCTGGAGGAGTGCATGGAAAGCCACTCCAACGTTCTTGCTGGCAAATTCCCCGTGGACAAAGGGGCCTGGCAGGTTGCAGCCCATGGGGTGGTGAAGAGTCAGATACGACTGAGTGAATAAGCATAGTCAGCACAGCACACCACAGCTAAGAGACAGGCAGGCTAGGGCCAAAATTAATGCCTAACCAGTAACTGTGCTGCCTTTCTGTGCTTCCTTTTGTTGTTTATCTTGGGCTATCTTGTTGGTTGACTGATAGAAACAATTGTCTAGAGCATTCTAAATCTTTGACTTTAACTAAATTTTCATTTATAAAATTAGATAGGTATATATGAAAAAGTATAATATATGAATTTTGTATATAAAATTATGAAGAATCTGAATGTACGCAGATTCTTCATAATTTCTATTCAACCAGTTACATGATTGAAGTCAGTTGCTATATCTCTTCTGATGGTTGGATCGTTTTGTTGACTCCAAGAAACAAAATATTCCTTATGCTGCCACAAAAACAAGAATAAATAATTATAAATATAAGTGAAGATTTCCCTTGTGGTCCCATGGTCGAGAATCTACCTGCCAGTGCAGGAGACACATGTTCAGTACCTGGTCCGGGAAGATTCTACATGCTGTGGAGCAGCTAAGCCCGGGCACCACACCACTGAGCCTGCACACTCTAGAGGTGGTGCTCCATGAAAAGAGAAGCCACCACAATGAGAAACCTGCAGTCTCCAACTGTAGAGTAGCATCCGCTCACCACAGCTAGAGACAGCCCGTGTGCAGCCACACAGACCCAGTGCACCAAAATTAAATATATATATACAGATGAATATATATATGAAGATATGGATGTAAACACAAATTCTAGGACAGCCATCTAAGTGAGAAGATGGGAAAACCTGCTTTTTTTGCAATCATTACCAAATCAGACTCTGAAAACAGTCAGAATGCACATCTCTCAAACTTACAGTTAAAACTGCTCATACTATATTATTTCAGGTTATAGTGCACAACAACTGCTTGGACACCTTTGAACAAGCGTGCTTTAGCTGATCTTCAGATCCTATATTTTATCAGGATTATTTTTCTTCATGTGTGGACTGCCCTGGTGCTCTGATATAAGGGTTATCTGGTAACAGACTAGACTAATGCATAGAAGCTCTTGCTGGAAACCAGTGTTTCCATTTAGTAATAGTTCTTGCTCTTTAAAAACTTACATAACTTGTAACCATACATCAAAACTTTCATAATCTGTCAAAGTCTTGTAACAAAGTTTAAGCATTTCCTAAAAAAACAGTACTGATATTACATTGTTTCTGTGCCTGAAACCAGTGTCAATTTTTCAAATAAAAAATGACAAATGAACAACTCTTTAGATATCACTGTCTCTGCATTTTGGAGTGCTAAGAATTACCAATAAGATTTTAAAAGATAGTTAGATGGTATTAGTAAACAATATACATAATAAATATAAATAAGGAAAATTGTTTTATTAGGGACTAATGATTATCATTACTTTACTAGCATGTGAGATGAGTGCAATTGTGCTATTGTTTGAGCATTCTTTGGCATTGCCTTTCTTTGGGATTGGAATGAAAACTGACCTTTTCCAGTCCTCTGGCCACTGCTGAGTTTTCCAAATTTGCTGGCATATTGAGTGCAGCAGCACTTTGATCTCAACTGGAATTCCATCACCTCCACTAGCTTTGTTCGTAGGGATGCTTTCTAAGGCCCACTTGACTTCACATTCCATGATGTCTGGCTCTATGTGAGTGATCACAGCATCATGATTATCTTGGTCATAAAGATCTTTTTGTACAGTTCTTCCATGTATTCTTGCCACCTCTTCTTAATATCTTCTGCTTCTGTTAGGTCCAGACCATTTCTGTCCTTTATCGAGCCCATCTTTGCATGAAATGTTCCCTTGGTTTCTCTAATTTTCTTGAAGAGAGCTCTAGTCTTTCCCATTCCGTTCTTTTCCTCTATTTCTTTGCATTGATTGTTCAGGAAGGCTTTCTTATCTTTTCTTGCTATTCTTGGAACTCTGCATTCAGATGCCTATATCTTTCCTTTTCTCCTTGGCTTTTCACTTCTCTTCTTTTCACAGCTATTTGTAAGGCCTCCTCAGACAGCTATTTTGCTTTTTTGCATTTCTTTTCCATGGGGATGGTCTTGATCCCTGCCTCCTATACAATGTCACGAACCTCATTCCATAGTTCATCAGACATTCTATCTATCAGATATAGTCCCTTAAATCTATTTCTCACTTCCACTGTATAATCATAAGGGATTTGATTTAGGTCATACCTGAATGGTCTAGTGGTTTTCCCTACTTCCTCCAATTTAAGTCTAAATTTGGCAATAAGGAGTTCATGATCTGAACCACAGTCAGCTCCTGGTCTTGTTTTTGTTGACTGTATAGAGCTTCTCCATCTTTGGCTGCAATGAATATAATCAATCTGATTGTGGTGTTGACCATCTGGTGATGTCTGTGTGTAGAATCTTCTCTTGTGTTGTTGGAAGAGGGTGTTTGCTATGACCAGTGCATTGTCTTGGCAAAACTCTATTAGTCTTTGCCTTCTTCATTCCACATTCCAAGGCCAAATTTGCCTGTTACTCCAAGTGGTTCTTGAGTTCCTACTTTTGCATTCCAGTCCCCTGTAATGAAAAGGACATTTTTTCAGGGTGTTAGTTCTAAAAGGTCTTGTAGGTCTTCATAGAACCGTTCAACTTCAGCTTCTTCAGCATTGCTGTTTGGGGCATAGACTTGGATTACTGTGATATTGAATGGTTTGCCTTGAAATGAACAAAGATCATTCTATCATTTTTGAGATTGCATCCAAGTACTGCATTTAGGACTCTTTTGTTGACCATGATGGCCACTCCATTTCTTCTGAGGGATTCCTGCCTGCAGTAGTAGATATAATGGTCATCTGAGTTAAACTCATCCATTCCAGTCCATTTTAGTTAGCTGTTTCCTAGAATGTCGATGTTCACTCTTGCCATCTCCCATTTGACCACTTCCAATTTGCCTTGAGCCCCAAAATCACTGCAGATAATGATTGCAACCATGAAATTAAAAGATGCTTACTCCTTGGAAGAAAAGTTATGACCAACCTAGACAGCATATTGAAAAGCAGAGACATTACTTTGCCAACAAAGGTCCATCTAGTCAGTTGAGTTCAGTTCAGTTCAGTTGCTCAGTCATGTCCGACTCCTTGCAACCCCATGAATCGCAGCACGCCAGGCCTCCCTGTTCATCACCATCTCCCGGAGTTCACTCAGACTCACGTCCATCGAGTCCGTGATGCTATCCAGCCATCTCATCCTCGGTCGTCCCCTTCTCCTCCTGCCCCCAATCCCTCCCAGCATCAGAGTCTTTTCCAGTGAGTCAACTCTTGGCATGAGGTGGCCAAAGTACTGGAGTTTCAGCTTTAGCATCATTCCTTCCAAAGAAATCCCAGGGTTGATCTCCTTCAGAATGGACTGGTAGGCTATGGTTTTTCCAGTGATCATGTATGGAAGTGAGAGTTGGACTGTGAAGAGGGCTGAGTGCCGAAGAATTGATGCTTTTGAACTGTGGTGTTGGAGAAGACTCTTGAAAGTCACTTTGACTGCAAGGAGATCCAACCAGCCCATTCTGAAGGAGATCAGCTCTGGGTGTTCTTTGGAAGGACTGATGCTGAAGCTGAAACTCCAGTACTTTGCCTACCTCATGTGAAGAGTTGACTCACTAGAAAAGACTCTGATGCTGAGAGGGATTGGGGGCAGGAGTAGAAGGGGACAACCGAGGATGAGATGGCTGGATGGCATCACGGACTCAATGGACGTGAGTCTGAGTGAACTCTGGGAGTTGGTGATGGACAGGGAGGCCTGGCGTGCTGCAATTCATGGGCTCGCAAACAGTCAGACACTACTGAGTGACTGAACTGAACTGAACTGAATGATTATCATTGGAATTATGGTTTAATTTTCTTTTAGAAATGGTAATGGTTAGAACAATGAGATAGCTCTGTTACTAGGGGGAGTTTTAGAATTTTATGGAAGACGTTTTTGTTATATCAGTGATGAGTGTGCTGAGACAGTCAGTGAGTGGAAACAATGACTGCTAAGCATCCTGAAGATGCACAGAGTTGTCTTATTCAGTTTTTAAATATTTTCCCAGATAGTCAAGAACAGGCATCAGATGGAATCATTTATGTTCCTCTCTAGTTGTGCATATTATTTTAATATAAATACTTTCCTTTTATTTCTTAAAATAGTTAAAGCTGGGCTATTACATTGACTTAAAATTACATTATTGGTAGTTTTGTCATCTATTCATTTCATTTCAGAAAAGTGAAAATATTTGTTATAAAAATATTTTATTATCTCACAGAGCTGAGATCTACAGGGTAAGATATGAAGAAGGCTAGGAAACTCCTAAACTAGAAAATGTCCAAAGAAATATTATGATGACAATTTATGAGGGATAAAATTTGCTGATACGTTATAGTGTCCAGGTTTGGTTTAGTAGCTTGACCTTCTCAGATCTCTTAGTGAATCGCAGAGTCAAGTATTGATTTAAGTGATATTTTTTTCAATAGTTTCTAAGAGTACCTTTTCAAACTGTCCAGAGAAAAGTTTTTCATTGATATTTGTCCATGCCAAGTTGTTATGTGTTGGTGGTAGAGGCGGCTTCATGTCACTTTAACCCCTCTTGAGAATTACTTGTAACATTTCCAAATGGAACTCTCCTCAGTTAAAGCAGCATCTAAGAAGTCAGTCCACGAATCCTTGTATTAACAGCTCAAACTTCGAAGTACTTAAAATCCTTTGTATTTTAGCCCATCTGTACTATATGACTGAAGTCTTGCCTGAAAATGTGACCTTTTGAATAAGCTTCAAATACTCAGTGAGCCTGTTAGAACAAGTATTCCTCAGCATCAGAAGAGCCCTCTTTTAGAGAAGCCTCAGAATGAAGCGATGTAACCATCCCTAGTGGGATTCTGCTCAGCTTCTTAATAATTAAATCACCTGAATAATCATAAAACTTAAAATATGCTCACCTTTGTACCTCCTTTGCTTAGTAAACAAACATTCACATTTAGCTATATATTACAGAATTATCTTCAAAGATCAGTTCTTTTTTTTTCTCTGAAGCCAAAGAAAGATTTATCCAGATAAGACATAACTTGAGAGAAAGTGTCTCATTAATTAAAATCCTAAATTGAACATAAGATTGTCTCTAAATAGTAATGTAATGTAATTTTTATATAATACACATGAACATATGAAGTACCCATAACTTGTTGCCTGAATGAATGAATGAATCAATAGAGTATTACTAAGTACTAAGTAAAACTCCATTTTGAGGACTTCCCTGGCAGTTCAGTGGTTAAGACTCTGAGCTTCCACTGCAGGGGACATAGGTTCGATCCCAGGTCAGAGAACTTAGATCCTGCATGCCACACATTGTGGCCAAAAAATAAAAATAAAATAAGACTCCATTATGGACTTATGAGTTAAGCTAAAACATAAATAACATTCCCAATATGCTTTCTTATTATAGAAAGATTATGAAAAGACCCTCATTAATCATGCTAATGCAGATAATTATAAAATTATTAAATTTAAATATTCTTGGTATACTTGGTATATTTATATTTAAATACACTTGAGTGCCTGGTGGGCTTCCCAGGTAGTGCTAGCGATGAAGAACCTACCTGCCAATGCATGTAGATGTAAAGAGATGTGGATTCGATCCTTAGGTCAGGAGGGAGGGTCCCTTCTCCCCTGGAGGAGGGCATGACAACCCACTCCAGTAGTCTTGTCTGGAGAATCCCATGGACAGAGGAGCCTGGTGGGCTAGAGTCTTCTTGCTTTGGAGAAACCCATGGACAGAGGAGCCTGGCAGGCTACAGTCCATGAGGTTGCAAAAAGTTGGACATGACTGAAGAGACTTAGCGCATGAGCCTGGTACTGTTATTCAGACTGTGTATCTATATTAAATAATTTCATCCCCATAATAACTCTATGATGTATTGTACCATTTTAGAAGCGAAGGATCTTGTTAAATGATAGGATACAGATGACTTTGCATGAGTGCATGTGTGCTCAGTTGCTCAATCATGCCCAGCTTTTTGTGACCCGCATGACTGTGGCCCACCAGGCTTCTCTGTCCCTGGGATTTCCTAGGCGACAACAATGGACTGGGTTGTTGTACCCTCCTCTAGGGGATCTTCCCGACCCACAGACCGAACCTGCCACTTCTGCATTAGGGCAAATTCTTTACCACTGTGCCACCTGGGAAGCCCACAGCTAACTTTGTAATTCATGAATGTAAAGATTCTATTAACTAAACTAACGAATAAGAAGATCAGGTGTTTCGATAAAAGTTCAGAATTATAGACTTGTCATAGTTAGTACTTTGCTGTAAGCACTAGAAACATAAATTAACCTAAGCAAACAAACAAACAAATGTAGTGATGCTCCTGGAGATGTATTGCAGACCCCAAGGTTCAGATGATATCCAGGCATGCTGAAAGGACCAGAATCAAAAATAGGAAATCTGTCAGGAGCATCACAGGATCTTTTCTGTTTCTTGTATTTGCCTCTCTGCTTAACTGTGGCATTTCTCTTTCTCTGCTCCCCAGTACATATGACAATTCATGGCTTTCAAACTAATGTGTTACAATTCCAGCCACAAGGAAAAACTAAATTTCTCAGTTCAAAATTCAGATTCTTGGCGAAGTACCTTGAATTTTCCAGGGTGAATCAAATGACAACTCTTGTTTCATATTCCCATCAACAGTGTGCAGCTGTGTGATTCTGTCCACCTTCTACCTTCAGCTATTTACCATGTAGTAAATAGCTGAGACTAGAAGTCAGGCAGAACCAGGATGGTTGCTGGGAGCTATGCCTGTGACCATGCAGAGTGACTGCACCCCCAGTTTCAGATAAATACCCTAATAAGCACCTAACTTAAGAGTGAGGCATTCAGATGTCAAATACTCAAGGGAAAGTCTTGCTAGTTGCTCCACAGGTCTCCCAGGCAGACCTGGAGTGTTGTGGTATCATGCAGATGTATCTGGGTCAGATTGTCAGGTTTTATGAACAGAAGCTACACTTGATCGACTTATCTATATATAGTATTTCAAATCCTAGGAATTCACGTTAAACTTACTCATAGGAGACACTTTAAAAAAAAAACTTTAGCCCCAATTTAATACAGTGAAAAAAAAAAAAAATAGGCCTACGTCAAGAATCATGACTGATCCTGTATGTAAGACCTCTCAGGAGACTAAGTTATAGATCAGCTGCTTGTTAAAATCTGGCACAATCATATCAGATAATCATTGGCAGGTGAATTGTCCTTTCTCTAAGGAAAGAACACTTCTGTCTAAATAAGTAGGGCACACCTCTCAGATAAGGGAGATGTTTCCACCAGATAGTAGAGGATAAACACTGAAAATTCTTGTGTTTCCCCGTTTTGTATGCAGTCTACCTTCTGAATAATAATCGGTTTAGTTACATTCCAAACGTAAAGATGTCATTGTGATGGAGTATTTCATGTACTTAGTCGCTCAGTCCTGTCTGACTCTTTGGGACCCCATAGACTGTAGCCTGCAAGGCTCCTCTATCCATGGGGATTCTCCAAGCAAGAATACTGGAGTGTACAGTCCTTCTCTTTTGCAGGGGATCTTACCAACCCAGGGATTAGAGCCAGGTCTCCCACACTGCAGCAGATTCTTTACCAGCTGAGCCACAATGGAAGCCCAAGAATACTGGAGTGTGTAGCCTATTCTTTCTCCAGGGGATCTTCCTGACCCAGGAATCAAACTGGGTCTCCTGCATTGCAGGCAGATTCTTTCCCAGATGAGCTTTTCTTCAATAAAGTGTTTGTAAACATCTTTCAAAGTATTTAATTCTTTAAGGTATCATTTTTATTCTGATTGCTACCAGTTTTACATCAGAAAGTGACCTTGTTTGTGTATGTATGTGTGTGTATGCGTATGGCATATGAAATGTAGCTTGAGTCCTATCATGAATATTCTGTAAAGAAAGAACCTGAATAAGAAATATAGTCAAGAGTCAGGAGAGAGATGGGATCAGAATCAAAGTGCAGGTGTAAAAATAAGTGAATGTGGAGACTTCCCTGGGGATCCAGTGATTAAGAATCTGACTTCCAGTGCAGGGGATGGAGGTTCAAGCCCTGGTCAGGGAACTAAGATCTCATATGCTGCGGGGCAACTAAGCCCTGCACCACAACTAGTGAGCCCATGCACCCCAGAGCCCCCGCTCCTCAACAAGAGAAACCCTTGTGCCGCAACAAGAGAGAAGCCCTCGTAAACCACAACTAGAGAAAGCCTGCATGGATAATCTAGGACAACTAGAAAAATAAAATAAATAAATGAAAATGGCCAAGATTAGGTGCCATGTATTCTACTGGTGTAAGAGCTGCCATCCAGTGTGCAAATTAGTGTGTGTGGAGATGACAGATTAGATCAAAATACAGATCGAGCTGTATCTGGGCAAACACAGCATAGCGTGAGATGGCCAAGAAGCAGTGGATTGGAATTATGGGGAATCAATCATATACAAAGTACCAAAAGCATTGTATGTGGTTGTACAGGTGGTAGACTCCTGGGTGGGGGAGGTACGCACTTCACAGAATAGTGGCAATATATTTTTACATTTATTACAAATTTATAACATAATGAGAACACACCTTGAGGAAGGCACGCCATTTTCAAATTCACATGAAGCTGCTATAGAGGCTGAAGTAGTGCCAACTATTGTTTTTATATAGAAAATACACAAAGAAGACTAATGATTATAAAGGAACCCAGTTATCTCAACCTCAAATCAATGTTAGCTGTACTTTTCAAGAGTGCACAACACATTATATGGTAGGCATGGAATCAGACATGTGTCCACAACCAGTGCAGACCACCAGGTTATCCACCCGGCTTTAGTAACCAACACTTGGTAACTTATGACTTTGGTTAGGTAGATTCTGAGCCTACTGTCTGATTCATAATAGTTGAAATTTCTATTCTCATAATTTTAAAATGTTCCTGTTTCAGAATTGTATTCAAATCCCTAAAGAAATCCTTCATATTCCTTTCATCCTCTCTCTCTCCCCCTCCTTCCCTCTTTGTCTCTCTCTTCTTCCCTCCCTCCCTATCTCCCTCTCCTTCTGCTTCTCCCTTTCCTTGAGATACACTGTGAGTTTTTAGAGCTTTGATTTTTCTTAAAAATATGTGATTTGTGCAGTGGAGACAGACCAAAGAAAGAGATCATAAGGGAACAAGCTTCAGTAACGGGGCTTGAGATGCTGAGAAAAGGAGGCAGAGGCTGTCTCTACTAGCAGAGCTTTGACAGCGTGGTTTCTGTCACCCCCACTGTGGGACTGGCTAGCCAAAATGGTTTATTTTGTAATTTGAAAGTCCAACTAAAGGCGAAAGAGAGCTCCTTCTGTCTTGCCAGTAATTCCAGACTTGGAGATGCATGTATTCCTATGGGAGGCACGCAGCAGGTGAGAGAGCACAGGGCTATCGCTGCTGGCCGTTGATTACTCTCCGTGTAATTTGAAAAGCTTTTTATTCTCACAGCTCTATGTAATATATCAACAGTAATAGGCTCATAATCATCAATCCAGCCTGCTGGAGGTTTGGCCACGGTAACAGATGTCTGCTCAATTTCAATTGTGGGTTTTCATTCATTTCCCCCTCCTCTGGAAAAGCTTTTATATAAATATCTAACATTAATGTATCTAATATGATGTTTATATCCAATAGTGACATCGTTTATCAACCTCTAACTTCAAATGAACAGTTAATTAATGATAATGAGCCACACACACCAGGACCGATTTAGCACTCTTTATCTGCAAAGATTGCTATATGATAAACAATTAGACTCTGAGATATACTTTTGTTTTTAGTAATTGGAATGATGCACTCTTTTGGTTATACACTTAAAGGCTGTATTTAGTCTCAGAGTCTTAAAGACTTTGTCTTCCTTTTTTGTGTATTAAACTTGTGTCTTAGAGATGGTCCATCAGTGGATGAGAAATAAAGAGTAGTCTTCAGACATGTCCATCAGCTTCAACAGTAATCTCAAGACAGAAAAGGTTGCCTATACCACCTAAATTGACAATTCTTTGCAAGGGAAATTCCACACATACTGAACACACTCTATAATATTTTCATCTCTTGTTCAGTGGACTTCTGGTAATTATCAATATATAAGAAAGAACCAGGTACATTTCCCTCTATTATTTAGTTTTTGAGAAACTCTTGAGTTTAAGGCATATATTTACTGCAAATATTCATGATAGTAATCAGGCTTGAATTGGACTTCAGAGTTCTGATGTTACTTTTATCACTGTAATTCCTTTAGTTTTGAATAAAAATTGTTACTATTGTTTCTAAGACTTACCCCCTGATTTGATTTGTTTAATCCAGTGGCTGCCTCTGTTTTTATTTTCCTTGTATTTTTACTATTTTGTACTAATTGCTTCTTTTGAATAATTTTCAGAATTTTGGAAGCAAGCTTGAGTGATAATAATGAGTTATATACAAGAGCAGGAGGGAAGGAAAATGGAGGAGAAAGAGAGAGTGGAAGAAAAGCAGCAGCTTTCCACAGAAAGCAAGTAGGTCCTTTGCATACTGAGTTTTTAGCCTTTTGAGTTTATCATCAAATCACCCAGAAAGGACAGGTTAAAGCTTAAAAAAAAAAAAAAAAATCTGTCTCCCTCAGTTGTATTTGAATGCTTTTGAAGAGCTTACAACATCTCTTCTCCATTTGCAGGTTTTCTTACTGCTCTGACAGTAAGTGGGAGGCAAGCTGGAAAGAAATGTGAAAAATACATGCTTGGTATGGATGAGTCTGAGATTCCCATAAGCAGTTCCATTTTCTAGCATCTGAGATCAATTTCTTATGACATTGAATGGAAACCTGTTAAAGTACCACTTGTAAGCTCTAAAGCTGCACAAAGCTCTATTCTGCACAATATATCTCCCATTGACTTTCATGTATCCTTTACCCCATTAAGAAGTGTATTTAGTTGTATTAAAATTAATTTATTGAATGACACTGAGAAATGTATCTAAATATTAAGATTGCTTTTTGTATAATTCAAAGGTCCTGTGTCTAATTGGAGAATCAGTGACACTCTTCTGTTAGAATATAAATATCCAGAGGAGAGAGAGGAGAACAGAAAGCTGATATACTGATTTTCCATCAGTATATCAAAGGTTGTTTTCCTAGTGATTAAGGCCATGCTCTGGCAATAAGACCACCTGGTTGCATATACCAGCTCTTTTGTTTAAATCCTATGTAACTTTGGGTGATATGCTTAATCTTTATATTCCTTGATTTCCTCAACTATAAAATGAGTATGATAATAGTATCTGGAATTACTGTGAGGTTTTACTACAGTGTTCTTGAACAGTCAGTACTAAGGAGCATTATATTCTATACAGGATGAGTATACAGAACATTTAGAAAAGTCAGACTTCGTCCATTAGGAGCTTGGATTAACTTCACTCTCTCAGAGCTGGTGGGAGGGTTTTCATTTGAAATAATATTCCAACAATAAAACCATGAGAAAAATGGAACACAGCCAGAGTTCCATCACTGAAGGCTCCATCACTTTCCATTACTGAAGTGCTTCAGTGAAGCTTTCATCATGGATAATGAAGAGATACATGACCAGGGAATCCCTCTAACTGGAAGATTTGATGGTTGTCCCCAGGTTTTGAGATTCCTGAAGGGGTAAATCAGACGACCCCTAGGATAGATTGGCATATGGGAGAATAATATGATAGCAAATTTTTAAAGGAAAATTCCAATTGTGACATGTTTTTTTTTTCCACTGGGAATCCTAACCAAACTGAAAGGATTGACTCTGTGACAGCAGGCTTACAAATGAGTTCTACCATATTTGAGTTTCTACCATTAAACCCCTCAGTGACAGGAGAGGTGGTCAAATTCTGTCCATTACCTGAAAGAAATCAATCTATCCTCGACATGACCACACAGGGTCTCTCAGGCCACAGAGTCCATCTTACCTGTATGCCCGGAGCCCCTTAATCTCCTCTTTTTTTTTTTCCCCTTTTGTGTTTTTTCTTCAGATTCCAGCCTGCTTCCATAAGTTGTATCAAAGTCCCAACCTAAAAGGATCCTTATACTCTTCAGAAGGGATCAGCTACAGAACAAAATCTCATTACTAATATTATGTCCCTTCTAGCAAAATCCTAATGCTTGCCTCTCTCCATTGCAACAGTGACGGTGAAAGGAGCAAAGGCAAGATAGAACCACAACTCGTCACAATTTGACAGACACAGGAGTGCTTCTCTAAGATCACGTTCAATTCTACAATTCTTTACTTTCATCTATACAAAAACAAAAACCCAGAGTCTTGTTTCAGCTAAAGCCAGGATCCTCTATAATCATACAAACGTTATTTGCCCAGAAATCAGTGCTCCAGTCAACTTTAAGGAGACTTTTGGGTGATCTAAGAGTCTAGATTATACAGTAGCTGTGGTAATGAGAAGAACAGAGAGAGGGGAAAGGAAAATAATGAAATAAAAGGAAAGGGAAACAAATCCAATCTATCGCCTGAATAAACACAATCTATTCCAGTGCAGAGAACTAACCTTGCTATTTCTTAAGGTAATTTCTATGTTTCATATGGTTTAGGTATACTATTTGGCACTGTTCCTTTTTTCTCTAAATTGTATCTCAGTGATTTTTTTAAAGGGAAGAAAAACTCTTTTTTTCCATTTAGATTAAATAATTCAGTGTAATGCCTCAAAAATGAAATCTAATCTCACATGACCTCTAGGGTCTTTTTGATCTCTACTCTTCAAGATACTAGAGGGCTATGAAATGCTAAACACGCAACCCAAATCTGCCATGACCAAGTCGATTTCAGATTTCCATTGTCACCAGGCTTGTGGACTAGATGGATATGAGCTTCGTAGAGTGGTTTATAATTTATCTGGTTGTCTTTCTATGCCTAATCCATCTGTGGGAGTGACAGCTTGACATAATCGCCGGCTTCAAATAAGTAATTCCATTCACTATCAGTTTTTAATTTTATTTCCTCATTCCTTTATTGATGCAGTAAAATGCTGGTTAATCTGCAGAGCCCAGGCAAGCTCAGTGTTGTCAGTATCAATTTCACACTACTGCATCTTCATGTTTGGTCCTTTACAGTAATTAAAGGAAATCATTATAAAGTTGAAATTAAGCTGAATGTATAATCCTTGGTTTTAGTTTGCATGAGACCAATAGACGGATTCATAGCAATCTTTATTATTTTCTTCACATAGCCAAGATTTTCCTTCTCTAGTAAAATACTTAGTTACATGTATTTCTCTGTTAAAGTCTCTCTTTATAATGTGCAACCTCCCCCACTCCACGCCCCCAAAAAACAATCTATCCCTTAAGAAGATGAGAGTTATGCTTTTAACTCTGCTAAGATCCATGGATGTCAAAGTGTGGTACCCAGAAGAGCAGCATTAAAATGACATGGACTCTCAGTAGTTCAAGTACTATAAAAATTGCATTGATTGGGTGGCCTATAAACAGCAGAAATTTATTTCTCACATTATTGGTGACTGGAAGACCAAGATCAGGGTACTGGCATGAGCAGGTGAGTGCCTTTCCCTCTGTTGCCGACTAACAACCTCTCTTCTCTGTGTATCATCAACACGGTAGGAAGAAGGTGAGAGAGCTCACAAGGGTCTCTTTCATAAAGGTACTAATCCCATTTATGAAGATGCCACCCTCGTGAACTAATTACCTCCCAAAGGTCTCACCTCTTAATGTCATCACATTGGGGGTTAGAGTTTCAAAGTATGAATTTTAGGGGGACATAAGCATTCAGTCCTGGAGAAGGCAATGGCAACCCACGCCAGTACTCTAGCCTGGGAAATCCCATGGATGGAGGAGCCTGGTAGGCTGCAGTCCATGGGGTCACAAAGTGTCGGACACGAGCGACTTCACTTTCACTTTTCACTTTCATGCACTGGAGAAGGAAATGGCAACCCACTCTAGTGTTCTTGCCTGGAGAATCCCAGGGACAAGAGCCTGGTGGGCTACTGTCTACGGGCTCACACAGAGTCGGACACTACTGATGTGACTTAGCAGCAGCAAACATTCAGTCCATAACACAGGTGGTCTTGCTAAAATGCAGAATCTGCTAAATCAGAAATTCAAGGGGGTAGGGTGGGACCCAGCAATGTGTCTTAATAAGCCTTCTAAGTAATTCTAATGTATGCTCAAGTTCAAGAACCACTGATTCAGAGTTTTTAAAGCATTTTACACACTATGTCTGTTTTGCTCCTCGTGACAGCCTGCACAATGGTTTCACTAACCCAACTTTATAAATGGAGAAAGGCAAGCTCAGAAAATCTCAAGGATTTGCTTAATTTCACGGAACTGATAAATTGTTGCACCAGGATTTAAATCTGCAATTTCACAATGCTCTTTTCACCACATCCATAGATTACAAATATATCTCAAAGGAAATATGTGGATATGCAATGTAAAAATTTGGTAAAAATAAAGTATTGATTACTTTATATTATTTTTATATGAAAATTATTTTATTTTTTTTCTTATGTGGGAATACAACTTCTATAAAACTCTACCCGCCCCCCACACACTGTCACCTTTTCTCATGAGCCATTCATTAGTGAATTCTTCAAATTGTAATACACAGGCTCCACTTTAAATTCTGTAGACTAGTATCTTCAATGTTGTGCTAAAAACTTTAAGCTTTGCATCCAAATCAGTAAGTCTGCTCTTTTGGGCCACGGATGGATACTTTGTTATGGAAGGAGGATTGGAATTTTGCTCAAGTTCCACCAATCTAGCACAGAAAGCAGTGACTTTAAATGGAATGAATAATGTTTCATTCAGACACAAAATATAAATCTTCAAATGTCTAGTGACTAATAAAATATCTGTTTATCTAACAGTACACTAAATTCAAGTAATTTTAGTCATGGATTTTCTCAAGTCACAGATACCAAAAGTTTAACTACTAGAACATGGGCATTTACAGAATTTATTGATGTTAAAGGGAAATTCAGACTCAAAGTTTGGTAAGACTTGCCATTTTTCCTCCTTCTTGGTTCTCTATTCACCATACCTCCTGTCCTCATTCAGTTCCAAGGCTTAATTTCCCTAGATAATGAAAACAACTTGGGTGATGATACAATTAATCATCTGAGAGACGCCACTATTAAAAATTGCATCAGGATAGTTATCGTAAACCAGGGCAGCCCTAAGCAGACCAAGAACTGTGTGATCCCAGCAGAAATGACTTCTTCTCTACCTGTCCTCTCTCTTTATACCCAACGTATATAAATTTTCAATAAAATAATTGTCATATGGCTTTCATGGTTAACGCATAACCCTAGTCATTTCACTTGTCCCATCATTCCCAGACACAATAAAATTTGGGTTCTTTATGCTAGCACTTAAAATCCTGCTCTATTTCAGGATTTTTATTTCAATCAGTTTCTCTAGTCAAGACCAGCTGCATAATTTGGGGCGGAAATTCGTATCTCTTAACTGCCCTCCTCTATTTCTCTCCTCCCCTGACCCTCCCTCCCCTCCGGCAACTGCCTGTTCGTTCTGTGTCTATGACTGTGCTTCTATTAAGTTAGGTTTGCTCATCTGTGTTTCAGATTCCAAACATAACTGAAATCATACAGTGTTTGTCTTTCTTGTTCTGACATATTTCACTTAGTGTAATACCTTCTAGGTCCCCCGTGTTGTTGCAAATGGGAAGATTGCATTATTTATGTGCTTAGTCGCTCGGTTGTTTCCGATTCTTGTGACCCCCCCTCCCAGCCCCCCCACCCAGACTGACTGTAGCCCGCCAGGCTCCTCTGTCCATGGGATTCTTCAGGCAAGAATACTGGAGTGGGTCGCCATTTCCTTCTCCAGGGGATCTTCCCCACCCCAGGGATCGAGCTAGTGTCTCCAATGTCTCTTGCATTGCTGGTGGATTCTTTACCTGCTGAGCCATTGAGGAAGCCCAATATATATGCGTGTGTATACACACACACACACACACACACACATATCACCTTCTCTATTCATTCATCTACTGATGGGCACTTAGGCTGCTTCTCTGTCTTGACTATTGTGAATACTGCTGCAGTGACCTTAGGGGTGCCTCTATCTTTTTGACTTAGTGCTTTCTTTTTCTTTGAATAAATACCCAGGACTGGAATTAGTGGATTTATGGTAGTTCTATTTTTAATCCTTTGAGGAACTGGCATACTGTTTTCCATAGTGGTTCTACCAATTTGCATCCTACCACTCATGTTTGAAGGTTTCCCTTTTTTCATATCCTTGCCAACACAGCCCTCTTTCTCAAGTCCTCCTCCAAGAACGTTATCCCTAATTTCTGTCCTTTGAACCTAGGGATATGGCATTCTATTTCTTGCGCTATAAAGTTTGGCTTAATTCTACTAATTTCTTCTTTTTTTAAACCCCAGGTTCTTATTTTACCTTAATCACACTCACCTTCTCTTTCAGTTTAGTTACATAAACCTAATAAGAATCTCAAGAACATTTGCAGAATGTACACACTAGTAAATTTTTTTAATCCACTTTCTTGCCAAATATCTAGAATATTATTATTTGCTGACGATAATCCAAATTTCATGATACATTTTTCAACATTGCCTAAATGTAAAGATATATCCTTATATGAGGCAATTCTTTAACATATATGTCAACACATTGTACTTTTTCTAAGATTTCCTTTGCTCTTGTACCTTATCAAAAGGGAGATGCTGTTCACTAGGCACATATCAAATGTCAATTAATATAATAACAGCGTTCACAAAATAAATCCCATGCACTGCTTGCAAAACCCATGCATTAGTATGACAAATGAAATTAAGATTCCAGGGGTAAAGTCACCTGCCCCAAAATACACAGCCTGTGACAAAGTCAGCTTTCAGAATGATATCTGCTTGCCCCCTCTCTGCACCTCACACCATCAATACCGCTTTCCTAAGAGCAGCTCATTAACTGACAGGTGGTGACAATCTGTCAATTTTACATTCAGTTTAGTAAAAGGTAAAACAAAACATCAAGGCCAGTGATTGGGCATTTTCACAGGGGTGTCCACCTGACTGTATCTTTCCCCTATTCTAATAATGAGATGGGCCATCTTCAGGGTAGGGTCAGCTCTGAGACCACTTTAAGAGATTGGGTAGCCTGGCAAGGGGTTCAGAAGTAGCCCCACAATCCTCATCTCTTCTCTTTTCTGAATATCACTCGGACTTTATGATGTCCTAGTAATGCTCTGCAGCCTCGAAGTATCTGTTGGCTAAAAATGAATAGAGATGGTATAAAGCTCGGGCTTCCCAGGTGGCACAGAGGGAAAGAATCTGCCTGCAATGCAGGGGGCACAAGGGATGCAGGTTTGATATCTGATCAGGAAGATCCCCTGGAGTAGGAATTCCAATATTCGCTCCTGGAAAATTCCATGGACAGAGGAGCCTGGTGGGCTACAGTCCATGGGACTGCCAAGAGTTGAACATAACTGAGCAACTGAGCATGCATGCACACATAAAACTCTTTGGATTCCCACAGTTGACTCTAATGAGAAACACATTTCAACTAACAACTCCAGATGGAAAGAACACCAAGGATGCCACAAAGATCCGCAGAGCCCCTCCACCACTCAAGACTAGCCTCCCTTGGGCAAGAACAGTTTCTTTGCAGAGCTCCAAATCTTGATTACAACATATCCTTAGGCACTGGGTCCTTGGTGATGCTGGACCAGATTTTGCCTTTGGACCAGAATTCAAATCCTGATTTGCCTAATAGCTGTGCAGTCCCCAAAATTGTCCTCAGAATCTACAAATTGCCATTTGCATTTAGCAATTAGGAAATAACTGATGCCCCAGAGAGAGAAAATATAGTAGCTGTGAGAAAGCTCACTTCAGAGCAATTACTCCAGATGGAAGCAAGGGTCTAAGGTCCCTAGGATGTAGGAAGAGTTCAGAACAGTCAGATTAAGGGTCATGCTTAACTGACTAATTAGAAACCTCAATCTTTAAAACAAGTAGGCCCTTGAAAACTAAACAGTGCCCTTGGGGTCAGTAGGGCTTTTAAAGCAAACTTCAGAAACTCACCCCCTTTACCCCTTTTCTGTTCAGGGAGAAATGAGTTATCTTGGTGTTTATCACCAAGGCAGGTGACAGAGACAGAAGAATCAATGAGACTATTTTATTTTCTCTAATTTTGATAGTGATCCACTCTGAGTTTCAACTCTGAAGTCAAAGCTCTCTGAAGTTTCCCTCAATTACCAAAAAAAGGATACAAAAGCCTACAGTAGGAAAGAGTATGGATTTCGGGCTCAGTTCAGCTGTTGACTCTTTGATCTATGTGCTGGTGACCCTGGAACCATGAGCTAACCTCTCTGAACCTCAGATAGCTCTGATGGTGATCCGTACTCACCAAATAAGATTTGTATGTGATGGCACTTGATGAATAATAAATGCTAGCTCCCTTCCCCTCACAGCAACCCCACTGAAACCAGTATTGTTGTTAACACAATTCAGACCTTGTCTTATAACAAGATTTTAATACACGTGACTTACTTCTCTTCTGCGATGCAAAGTGCTTTTCAAAAGGGGAGATGTGCATCTCTGTAGGACATGCATCTCTGGGCATCTCTCTAAGGTTACCTTCTGCAGCATGTGTTCAGTGCATGCTCTTTTCAAGGAGTTAAATAATTTTGATTCATGGAAAAGGAATGAACTTGCTTCAAAAGGCAAAGTAGATAATCATTAGTATAGACTTTTATCCAAAGAAGACATACAAATAGATAAAGTTGTATAAAAAAGTGCTCAACAGCACAGATTATCAGGGAAATGCAAATCAAAAATCACAGGGAAATCATCTCACTTGCATTAGAATGGCTATTATTTTTTTAAACAAGAAAAGGAAACAGCAAGTGTTATCAAAATGTAGAGACTCTGGAACCCTTGTGTCCTGTTTGTGGGAATGTAAGTCAGTGCAGCCATTATGGAAAAAGTATGGCAGCCCCTTAAAAATTAAAACTAAAACTACTACATGTTCTGGGTATTCATCCAAAAGAACTGGAAACAAGATCTCCAAAAGTATTTACACTCCAATGCTCATTGCAGCATTCTTTACAGTAACCAAGAAATGGAGACAAGCTAAATGTCTGTTGACAGATGAATTAATAAAGAAAATAGCTTATACATATATGGAATATTACAATCTTAAAAAAAAGGTAGTCCTATCATATGCTGCAACTTGATGAATTTATTATGTTAAGTGAAGTAATCCACTCATAAGGACAAATACTGCACAATTCCATTTATTTGGTGTATCTGAAGTAATCAAGCTCATAGAAGCAGAAAGTAGATTGGTGATTGCCAGGGACTGGGGAAAGAAAACAGACTTGCTATTGAAATGGGTGTAGAGTTTTAGTCGTGTGCGGTGAGTGAGTTCTAGAGATCTGTGTACAATCATGTACTACACTGTACACTTGAAAAATTGTTAGGAAGGTAGATTTCATGTTATGTGTTTTTTCCACAATAATAATTATTATCAGTAGTAATCTGTTGCTAATTCTAATTGCTTGTAAATCTTCTTACGTTTAATACTTTCTTTAAAAACTTTTGAAGGAATGAAAATATTTTTAGTGCCCTGCTACCTTAAACCCTAGGATTAAAGAAAGACAAAATGTATTGTCTGATAGGCTTTTTGTTGTTTGATTGCTAAGTTGTGTCTGACTCTGTGACTGCAAGTCTCCTCTGTCCTCCGCTATCTCCCAGAGTTTGCTCAAATTCATGCCCATTGAGTTGGAGGTACTATTTAACCATCTCATCCTCTGCCACCACCCACTTCTCCTTTTACCTTCAGTCTTTCCCAGGATCAGGGTCTTTTCCAATGAGCCGGCTCTTCACACCAGTTGGTCAAAGTATTGGAGCTTCAGCTTCAGCATCAGTTCTTCCAGTGAATATTCAGGGTTGATTTCTTCTAAGATTGACTGGTTTGTTCTCCTTGCAGTCCAAGGGACTCTCAAGTTTTCTCCACCACCACAATTTCAAAGCATTAATTCAATGCTAAGCTTTCTTTATGGTTCATGACTCAACTCAACCTTTCTACATGACTAATAGAAAAACAATACCTTTACAACATGGACCTTTGTCAGACAGAGCCTGGCAGGTTAAAGTTTATAGGGTCACAAAAACTTGGCCACAACTGAAATGACTTAGCACGCATGCACGTTTGTCAGGAAAGTAATGTCTCTGCTTTTTAATACACTGTCTAGGATTGTCATGGCTTTCCTTCCAAGGAGCAAGCATCTTTTAATTTTATGGCTTCAGTCACTATCCACAGTGATTTTGAAGTGCAAGAAAATAAAATCTGTCACTGTTTCCACTTTTTCCCCTTCTGTTTGCCGTGACATGATGGTACAACATGCCATGATCTTAGTTTTTGAATGTAGAGTTTCAAGTCAGTTTTTCACTCTCCTCTTTCACTTTCATCACGAGGTTCTTTAGTTCCTTTTCAATTTCTGCTATTAGAGAGGTACAATCTGAATTTCTGATATTGCTTTTTGGAGGGATTGGAATGAAAACTGACTTTTTCAGTCATGTGGCCACTCCTGAGTTTTTCAAATTTGCTGTCATATTGAGTGCAGCTTTTTAACAGCATCATCTTTTAGGATTTAAAATAACAGCTGGAATTTCATCACCTCCATTAGCTTTGTTCATAGTAATGCTTCCTAAGGCACGGTTCACACTCCAGGATATCTGGCTCTAGGTGAATGACCACACTATCATGGTTATCTGGGCCCTTAAGACCTTTTTTGTATAGTTCTGTGTATTCTTGCTTCCTCTTCTTAACCTCTTCTGCTTCTGTGAGGTCCTTGCTGTTTCTGTCCTTTATTGTGCCCATCATTGCATGAAATGTTCCCTTGGTATCTCAATTTCCTTAAATAGATCTCTCGTCCTTCCTATTCTATTGTTTTCCTCTATTTCTTTGCATTGTTCACTTAAGAAGGCTTTGTTACCTCTCCTTGCTTTTCTCCGGAATTCTGCATTCAGGTGAGTGTATCTTTCCCCTTCTCCTTTGCCTTTCACTTCTCTTCTTTTCTCAGCTATTTCTAAGGCTTCATCAGACAACAAATTTGCCTTCTTGCCTTTCTTTTCTTGGGGATGCTTTTGGTCACCACTTCCTGTACAGTGTTATGAGCCTGTGCCCATAGATCTTCAGGCACTCTGTCTACCAGATCTAATCCCTTGAATCTATTTGTCACTGCCACTGTATAATCATAAAGGATTTGATTTAGGTCGTACCTGAATGGTCTAGTGATTTTCCCTACTTTCTTCAATTTAAGCCTGAATTTTGCAATAAGGAGCTTATGATCTAAGCCACAGTCAGCTCCCAGTCTTGTTTTTGCTGACTGTATAGAGCTGTTCCATCTTCGGCTACAAAGAATATAATCAGTCTGATTTCGGTATTGAACTGATATCCCTTTGTAGAGTCATCTCTTGTGTTGTCAGAAAAGAATGTTTGCTATGACCAGCGTGTTCTCTTGGCAAAATTCCATTAGCCTTTTCCCTGCTTCATTTTGTACTCTAAGGCCAAACTTCCCTGTTATTCTAGGTATCTCTCAATTTTCTACTTTTGCATTCCAATCCCTTATCATGAAAAGGAAATTTTTTTGGTGTTAGTTCTAGAAAGTCTTGTAAGTCTTCAAAGAACCATTCAGATTCAGCTTATTTGGTATTGTGTTGTTGGGGCATTAACTTGGATTACTGTCATATTGAATGGTTTGCCTTGGAAACAAACCGAGATCATTCTGTTGTTTTTGAGATTGCACCCGAGTGCTGCATTTCAGACTCTTTTGTTGACAGTGAGGGATACTCCATTTCTTCTAAGGGATTCTTGCCCACAGTAGTAGATATAATGGTCATCTGAATTAAATTCACCCATTCCTGTCTATCTTAGTTCACTGATTCCTAAAATGCTGATGTTTACTCTTGCCATCTCCTGCTTGACCATGTCCAATTTATCTTGATTCATGGATCTAATATTCCAGGTTTCTTTAGAGTATCAGACTTTAATTTCACTACCAGGCACATCCACAAGTGAGCATCATTTCCACTTTGGCCCAGCCTCTTCATTCTTTCTGGAGCTATTTCTCTGCTCTTCCTCAGTAGCATATTGGACACCTACCAACCTGAGGGGCTCATCTTCTGCTGTCATATCTCTTTTTGTATAGTTTTTCTGTATTTTCTTGCCACTTCCTTGTAATCTCTTCTGCTTCAGTTAAGTCCTTAACATGCCTGCCCTCTGACCAGTACTTACCTCTAGAACAGTGCTGTTTGACCTAAATGTTACAACAGTTCAACCAGGAAGGGCACCAAAAGTAAAGCCATACATAGTCAAATGATTAAGGGCATAAGCTAAGGAGACAAAGCCCAATCTCATCTCTGGCTGGCTTTGTCATCTGAGGAAATTGCCTTGGATCTGGTGCTTCACTAATGTTTCTCTTGCAGCATTATTGTAACAGTTTAGTGAGATATACACCTAAAACACTCAACTTAGGCAAAATAACTATTACTTTTAATTTGTACTCATAGTAGATAAAGAACTCAGGTTGCAAATGATTATATGTATATGTGCATGTACATGTAATTGGCTTATTTTATATAAGTGAACTGCATGAAAGCATGACCTTTAACATTTCTGTTACGGTCCAAATAACTATTTCATGATATATTTATCTTGTCAAGTTCAAATGTTTTTTCAAAGTGGATTACTTTAATTTCATCTACAAACTGCAGACTTATTTATGACAGATTATGTATATTTTTTGTCTTCTTATCTCCACCCCAGGATCTAACAAAGTAGATTGTCTACTGTAGACTCAGTAACATTTTGAAAACTGAATTAACATTTTAAAATTGAATTTTGGTACCTCATTGTGGTTTTGATTTGCGTTTCTCTGATAATGAGTGATGTTGAGCATCTTTTCATGTGTTTGTTAGCCATCTGTATGTCTTCTTTGGAGAAATATCTATTTAGTTCTTTGGCCCATTTTTTGATTGGGTCGTTTATTTTTCTGGAATTAAGCTGTAGGAGTTGCTTGTATATTTCTGAGATTAGTTGTCAGTTGCTTCATTTGCTATTATTTTCTCCCATTCTGAAGGCTGTCTTTTCACCTTGCTTATAGTTTCCTTTGTTGTGCAGAAGCTTTTAAGTTTAATAGGTCCCATTTGTTTATTTTTGCTTTTATTTCCAAATTTTGGGGAGGTGGGTCATAGAGGATCCTGCTGTGTTTTATGTCGGAGAGTGTTTTGCCTATGTTCTCCTCTAGGAGTTTTATAGTTTCTGGTTTTACATTTAGATCTTTAATCCATTTTGAGTTTATTTTTGTGTATGGTGTTAGAAAATGTTCTAGTTTCATTCTTTTACACGTGGTTGACCAGTTTTCCCAGCACCATTTGTTAAAGAGATTGTCTACTCCATTGTATATTCTTGCCTCCTTTGTCAAAGATAAGGTGTCCATAGGCATGTGGATTTATCTCTGGGCTTTCTGTTTTGTTCCATTGATCTATATTTCTGTCTTTGTGCCAGTACCATACTGTCTTGATGACTGTGGCTTTGTAGTAGAGCCTGAAGTCAGGCAGGTTAATTCCTCCAGTTCCATTCTTCTTTCTCAAGATTGCTTTGGCTATTCGAGGCTTTTTATATTTCCATACAAATTGTGAAATTATTTGTTCTAGCTCTGTGAAAAATACCATTGGTAGCTTGATAGGGATTGCATTGCATCTGTAGATTGCTTTGAGTAGTATACTCATTTTCATTATATTGATTCTTCTGATCCATGCCAGTTAGAATGGCTGTGATCCAAAAGTCTACAAGCAATAAATGCTGGAAAGTGTGTGGAGAAAGGGGAACCCTCTTACACTGTTGGTGGGAATGCGAACTAGTACAGCCACTATGGAGAGCAGTGTGGAGATTCCTTAAAAAACTGGAAATAGAACTGCCTTATGATCCAGCAATCCCACTGCTGGGCATACACACCAAGGAAACTTGAATTGAAAGAGACACGTGTACCCCAATGTTCATCGCAGCACTGTTTATAATAGGCAGGACATGGAAGCAACCCAGAAGTCCATCAGCAGATGAATGGATAAGAAAGCTTGGTACATATACACAATGGAGTATTACTCAGCCATTAGAAAGAATACATTTGAATCAGTTTTAATGAGGTGGATGAAACTGGAGCCTATTATACAGTGTGAAGTAAGCCAGAAAGAGAAACACCAATACAGTATACTAATACATATATATGGAATTTAGAAAGATGGTAATGATAACCCTGTATGCAAGTCAGCAAAAGAGACACAGATGTATAGAACAGTCTTTTGGACTCTGTGGGAGAGGGAGAGGGTGGCATGATTTGGGAGAATAGCATTGAAACAGGTATAATATCACATATGAAATGAATCTCCAGTCCAGGTTCGATGCATGATACTGGACGCTTGGGGCTGGTGCACGGGGATGACCCAGAGGGATGGTACAGGGGGGCGGGGGCGTTCAGGATGGACAACACGTTCAGGATGGGGAACACGTGTATACCCAGTGGCAGATTCATGTTGATGTATGGCAAAACCAATGCAATATTTTAAAGTATTAACCTCCAATTAAAATAAATAAATTTATATTAAAAATAAAATAAAATTTAATTTTGGAAAAAAAAAGTACTGCAAGTATTTCATTAGAAATGAATAGAACTTGCTCATTTCTTCAACCATTTCAAAATCAAAATCCTTTAACTGGATTATTATGTAAGCATTTGCCTTCTGAGAGAGCTACTGATGGGAGAGTTTATTTTATAGCACTATATGGTTCAGATGGTAAAGAATCTGCCTGCAATGTAGGAGACCTGGGTTCAGTCCCTGAGTCAGGAAGATTCCTTGGAGAAGGACATGTCAACCCACTCCAGTACTGCCTGGAGAATTCCATGGACAGAGGACCCTGACGGGAAAGAGCTGGGCATGACTGAACGACTAACACCTTGCACTTTACATGCAGTCAGGAGGATTGTAAAGGGCCGGGACCGTTCATTTATTATGATTTCCAGCTTTATAAAATAGGAAATTAAAATCAAAATTGACCTAGAAGCTGGAATATCAAGGATTCAGGCTATAGTCTTCTGGTTTCCATAACCCAGCTAACACTAAATCAAGACCCCTGGTTTCATTACAACTGAGATCATAACTGATAGAACAGCTTTCAGTGGACTTAAGAGTATTTCTGTCTGTGAAGAAAGGAATACATTAGCATTTATTCCATCATACCCTCTGAAAGTCTTTACCCTTCTCTCCTCTCAAAATTACACACACAAACACACACACACAGTTGTTAAAACACTCAGGCAAGAAGCACATGCAAAGTCCATCTGACCACTAGGGGGCCACCATGAGAACGGACAATCCTATAAGAAACTGGTATCTAAGATATCCCCGTCATTCTGTCAATGGAACACAGTGTTGTGGATTACTAAAACATGAAAAATATTCCCTTGCAGAAACTGCAGTCTTTGTTCGGATGACAATGCTTTAGCTGCAGAAGTCACTGTTGGTAAAATACAGTGCAGTCCAAGATTTAGATTCAATATATTTCATTCACTAACTTAATTCAAATGGTAATTTCCCTTCAACAGTGACATGATATTTTATAATTTTAAAAGTTATTATTCATTTTGTTGAGATAAATGGTATTGTGGATAGTTTTCTTTGTAAGTCCTTGGCCTTTAAAAATATTTTTAACTATTTCAAAAAGAAAGATGTATATAGGAAAATAGATTAAAGAAACATGGCCATATGCATCATATAATATCCAAACAACACAAGATATTTTATATTCCATAGGTCTATTAATGTAATATGACTTTATATTTAAATGGCATAGGTAGATGGATAGAAAGAAATGAAAATCTCATGACAAACCTCAATTGTAAATAATAGCTAGATTTGTAGGACATAATTACAGATCTTTAATAAAACCAGAAAGACACTATATGCATAAAGTGTTCAAAAATGAATATTTAAACCATTAAAAATTATGTAAAGGTGAATATATGTTTATATAGCTACATCCATTACTCTGTTATGCTAGACAGTCTGGTCATGTCAAACCACTGCTGGAATTTAATGATAGGTTAGATGTTTAATATGCAAACTACAGGCAAATTCCTTCTTTCCTCCAAGTGTATTTATGTCTTAAGGACTCCTTAGAATAGTGCTTCTAACCAAGGAAGATCCCTCCCACGCAGGGATATTTGGCCATGTTTAGCAGCATATTTATAAAACTGTGAAGAAATAAAAGAAAGTGATTATCATACAGGAGAAAAATTTCCTTTAGGAAGGAGGAAGAATGTTATGATTGAGACCAGATACCTGGAGGATCCAAACTCCATTTCTTAATCTGAGTTAAGCTTGAGACATCGTTTTATGCAGCTTCCTGTCTGTTTTTATAATAGATTATTTTTTAAATCTCATCGCAAACATTAAGGTTTTATTCCATAATAAAAAATCATTTTATAAAAGCAAGCCACTCATTGCCCAACATTTGTTCAGGTATCTCAGATGATCTCACACACAAAATTGAGGGAATGACACAAAAGTCACACGAGGTAACCATGGTGCCATAGAGTAGACATCGCCCTTACAGAGGACACCATGCAAGCAAAGTTTGGGTTGTATGTTCTTCAATAATACTTTCAACACACATCCTTTGCCTCATATAATCCCTTACAATTTTAATTGACACAAGCTGAAGGAAAAAAATGACTTTCTAATATAAAGGTAGGTGTTCCCATAATTGTAGTGCTTAATCACTATTTCTATGACAGTTTACTACCATCAGAAACTCGTATTTTCAATCTGTCATGTGTCATGACAAGTACTGCATGTTTAGCAAAATTACATTAGCATTTCATTAAATATACACAGTAATATGGGTGACATTTCAAAGGCCCTGAAGACTTGCCATTTGCAGGGATTGTTTAGGTCAGTAATTCTAATCATACTGCTCATTTGGAACCAAGTCTCAATTATCCACTTGTAGACTATCCACAAGAGACATTGCATAATAATAATTCACGTCAACGGTGCCTGCTTTTTGTCTATAAGTGTGAGTCCAGGAACAGAGGGCAGGCAAAGGGAGGGATGCTTTAGAAAGTATTCTCTCCGATGTCTAATGAGGAAAACGAGACTGAAAATGAGGGAAATGACTTGTCGAAGGTCAATCACCTAATAAACAGTAAAAACACAGAACCAGAATACAGGTTTGTTTGATGCTAGGACCAGAGTTTCCAGCACCTTTTGAATAATTTACACACTGTGTTCTTTGTGGGCTTTTTCACGATTTAACCTGTTTTTAGTAATGTTTACGTCACATGTGTTACTTGTAACCCCCAAATGTTACCACTGCCACACTATGTGTAGAAAAGTTGTATTTCAGTGGAAAAAGCACACACTGTCTATAGCACATCCCTCTCCATTTAAAAATGTTGGTTCTGTGGAAGCTCTTTTACAACTCTGTAAGCTGTAGATAACTGAGAGTAATGCAAAGATTAAGCTGGTCTTCAGATATGTACGTTTTATCTACTGGCCGTCCAATTGACCTCCCTCCACTCTATGGAAGAGGTCAATTTTGCCCTCCATTTTCCCATCCTTTTTGATATTCCTTATTGATAAATATCTATAGTCTTTGGATTGTCTTTTGAACTGGTTATAGCATTTGCTTGATCCCTTCACTCATATTAACAAGTTAAATAAAATTTAATATATGTTCATTTGTACATTTTTATGAAAAGTCATGAGTTACTTGTTTTTTGAAAATTATCTTTTAGTTACAACAACTGTTACTAGCACTATTATGATTTCTACTAACAGACATACCAGTGCTACTGAATTTGCTGAGGTTTTGTGTCATCAGAGAGGAGGGCACAGCAACCTACTCCAACATTCTTGCCTGGAGATTCCCATGGATAGAGGAGCCTGGTAGACTATAGTCCATGGGATCGCACAGATTCAGACATGACTGAAGTGAGTTAGCACGCACGCATGTGTCATCAGGAGTTCACTATAGTCTTCAAAGTGGGCTAATGTTTTATTTGCATTAACTGATGTCATCTTCACAAAAATCCTAAAAGTAGGTGAATCTTATTATTAACTCTCCTTTTCAAATGAAGATCCTGAGGCTCAGAGAGTTTAATTCACTTGTACATTGTAACACAGGTGATGTCATTGCTAGATCTTGATGCCCAATTGTATCTGACTCCAGAACTCATGCTTGTAATCATAACATATACTGTGATAAGCCAAAATATTCTCTCTGCTGGAGAATGGAACCATAAATACTGACTGAACAGAAATAAAAAGGATAACTCAAGTTAAGCTGATGTTTTGTATTAGTTTATTACATGATTGTCTTTTAATTGTGCCTGAAATATGAAACTTAATGTTGTCAGGGAAAGGGGAAAACCAGCACAAGGTCAAGACAATAGCATTGAAATTATTTAACTCTTCCAAACTCTTCCAAATCTATTTAACTCTTCCAAATTTAACTCTTTAACACGTGTGATGTAAACATTATTAAATGTTAAATCCTGAAAAAGCCCACAAAGAACACAGTGTGCAAATTACTCAAGGTGCTGGAAACTCTGGCCCTAGCATCAAACAAACCTGGATTCTAGCTCCATGTTTTTGCTATTTATTAGATGATTATCCTTAGACAAGTCATTTAACCACTTTCAATCTCATTTGCCTCATTAGGCATTGGAGCAAATGCTTTCTAAATGGTCTCCACCATTGTATTAAAAATAGTCGAATACCTAAGTGTGGATCACAACAAACTGTGGAAAATTCTTCAAGAGATGGGAATACCAGACCACTTGACCTGCCTCTTGAAAAACGTGTATGCAGGTCAGGAAGCAACAGTTAGAACTGGATATTGAACAACAGACTGGTTCCAAATAGGAAAAGGAATACATCAAGGCTGTATATTGTCAAACTGCTTATTTAACTTATATGCAGAGTGCATCATGAGAAACGCTGGGCTGGAAGAAACACAAGCTGGAATCAAGATTGCCAGGAGACATATCAGTAACCTCAGATATGCAGATGACACCGCCCTTATGGCAGAAAGTGAAGAGGAACTAAAAAGGCTCTTGATGACAGTGAAAGAGGAGAGTGAAAAAGTTGGCTTAAAGCTCAACATTCAGAAAACTAAAATCATGGCATCAGGTTCCATCACTTCAGGACAAATAGATGGGGAAATAGTGGAAACAGTGACAGACTTTATTTGAGGGGCTCCAAAATCACTGCAGATGGTGATTGCAGCCATGAAATTAAAAGACGCTTACTCCTTGGAAGGAAAATTATGAGCAAACTAGACAGCATATTCAAAAGCAGAGACATTACTTTGCCAACTAAGGTCCATCTAGTCAAGGCTATGGCTTTTCCAGTAGTCGTGTATGGATGTGAGAGTTGGACTATAAAGAAAGCTGAGCACCGAAGAATTGATTCTTTTGATCTGTGGTGTTGGAGAAGACTCTTGAGAGTCCCTTGGACTGCAAGGAGATGCATCCAATCCATCCTAAAGGAGATCAGTCCTGGGTGTTCATTGGAAGGTCTGATGTTGAAGCTGAAATTCCAATTCTTTGGCCACCGGATGCGAAGAGCTAACTCATTTGAAAAGACCCTGATGCTGGGAAAGATTGAGGGCAGGAGGAGAAGGGGACAACAGAGGATGAGATGGTTGGATGGCATCACCAACTCAATGGACATGAGTTTGGGTGGGCTCTGGGAGTTGGTGTTGGACAGGGAGGCCTGGCGTGCTGCAGCTCATGGGGCCACAAAGAGTTGGGCATGACTGAGTGACTGAACTGAACTGAACTGAAGGTATCACTACTCGAAACAATAAGGTGAAAATATGCAAGAAAAATACTTTCCACGTGGCATTAGAAAACATTGTGTTAGAATTTTGCTACCAGGGGTTATTTCCTTCTTCATTGTTAAAAATAATGGTGAGACAATATCACCAAATCCAACAAAATATAACTAGACAGTGACAGATTTTCTTTTCTTAGGTTCTAAAATCACTGCAGATGGTAACAGCAGCCAAGAGAAAAAAAAAAAAAGATGCTCACTCCTTGGAAGGAAAGCTATGACAAACGTAGACAGCATATCAAAAAGCAGAGACGTTACTTTGTTGACAAATGTCCATATAGTCAAACCTATGATTTTTCCAGTAGTCATGTACCGATGTGAGAGTTGGACCATTAAAAAAAGGCTGAGCGCCAATGAATTGATGCTTTTGAGCTATGGTGTTGGAGAAGACTCTTAAGAGTCCCTTGGACTGCAAGGAGATCAAACCAGTAAATCCTAAAGGATATCAATCCTGAATACTCATTAGAAGGACTGATACTGAAACTGAAGCTACAGTACTTTGGTCACCTGATGCGAAGAGCAGACTCATTAGAAAAGACCCTGATGCTGGGAAAGATTGAAGCAGGAGGAGAAGGGGATGACAATGAGATGATTGGATGACATCACTGACTCAATGGACAAGAGTTTGAGCAAACTCTGGGAGATGGTGAAGGACAGGGAAGCCTGGTGTGTTGCAGTCCATAGGGTTGCAGAGTCAGACGGGACTGAGTGACTGAACAGCAACAGCAACAGTTGCTGAAGTTGAAGCTCCGGTGCTTCGGCCACCTGATGCAAAGAGTCAGCTCATTGGAAAAGACTCTGATGATGGGAAAGATTGAAGACAAAAGGAGAAGGGGCCGGCAGAGAATGAGATGGTTAGATAGCATCACTCAATGTACATAAATTTGAGTAAACTCCGGGAGATAGTGGAGGACAGAGGAGCCTGATGTGCTACAGTCCCTGGGTTTGCAAAGAGTCGGACATGACTTAGCAACTGAACAGCAGCAACAAAAATACAGACGTACATTTATTTATCCAACAAGGACACTTTCTAAAGGCTATTTTTAATATTTTCTTGCAATAAAATGATAAGTAGCTCTCTGATATTATTATTTGTTCTTATCAATCTTTATGCATTGCCATCTTTTGGTCTTTCATCTTTCATTTCTGAATCATACCAAATTTCTCCATCTTCTAGATTTTCACGACATTCCTTCTCCTTCTCTTTGGGAACTGAACAGATTTCATATTTATTTACTGTCAGGGCCATTTCCCCTGAATTTTTACCTGCAGGGCCACTAGCCTGAGGATCACAAAGTGATGTGGTAATTTCAAGTCAGAGGTACAAGTTCAGTCCACTAATGAATGGATCACTTTTATGTCCACTAACTCCCCAAGAATTTGGACCTCAGATTTGGCAGAACCGAAAGTGATGGGAAACATAAATCCACAGATGGGTTGGTCTTAAAGAATGATGATGAAGAGAGGCCAGTGGTCCTTCTCTTTGCTTTCCAGACTCATGTATTCTAGCTATTGGGTCAACATAAGTCAGTTATTCGTTCAGTCTATATCCCACACTCTGCAAAGTGTTGACCCTGAGCACCACAGCAGCATTTTCTACACCTATCCTTTCAGCTTCACATTCCATTGTTTATCAAGAGTGATGCATTTTGCTTCCTAAACTTTTCTCACACTCGAACCCAGTACTACTGCCTGATTTCAGGCCGTTATCACCTACCTGAATCTTGCACTGCTTCCTAAGTGCTGCTTTTCCATCTTGTCTCATCTGTTTTCAGTGGTGGCAATCGTAATCCAAATGAAATACCCTCGCTTCCAACTTACTTCCAGATCTGCATTTGACATCCTTCCAATTCCTATTGACGTTTCACTGAATTACTCATTATCCCACCCACAGATTCAGCTGGCTCTTCGAGCTTGACCGCTGGCATTGCTTTCTGCTTACTCTGGAAGCATTCATTTGCTGTGTTTTGAAACCTCCCTCTGCCTACTCTGTCTCACCTTATCCTGGTCTGGTCCATCCTGGACAAGGACCATAAGTCTAGACTAGAGTAGGGTGGACTGTTCTCTTGCCATGTGTGCCCTCGCCTGCCAGGAGGGATCTAGACACTTCTTGCCACTGAAGTAAGTGGCTGTTCCTTGATGCCAGCGATGTTTTGCACATGCCATCCTCTCCATCTAAACGTCCTTCCCTTCTTCCTACTAGCAGGATCACTATTCAAGAATCAGTTCATATGTTACTTTCTCTAGTAAGCCTCCCGTAGGTGTAATAAAAAAATATTCAGCCAGTCCTGTAATTGACACTTAGCAGAAATAGGATATTTGTCACATTAATAATAATGCAAAAATAACACAAAAGCACACAGGTTATTAAATGCTTACTACATGCTGTTCTCTGTGTTCATCACAGGTGTTGCACTGGCCTGTGTGACTCAGCATCCAAACTGTGGGCTTCCTAAGCAGAATCTGTTCTTTTCCTGTTCAGTGTCTAATGTATAGCCTAATTCAAGGCGTCTTGATTGGTGTTCATAAATAATTTCTGAACTGAATTAAATTAAATCATTGGAACACACTCAGTGTACCATCCCTCTTTCTACATTGATCACAAAACAGTAATTCTTTCATATTATGTCACTTAACACATTACAATTTCAAACTTAATTCTTGCCTAAGAGTCTTTCTTCCGAACAACTGGCTTCAATATTGCATAACAGTTTTGTTTGCCCTGATAGTAGGGTTTTGTCTCCACAATAACAGCTTCCAGGACAGCAGAAAAGACTTTAAAACTCATTATTCCAGCAGAGACTGGTGGAGGTGAAGACAGAGGAGACCCGGCAAAAGTCCCATCGTGTTTGGCACATGGAGTGCTTGCTGTACTTTCTGCAGTGTGTGCCAGGGCCTCTGTTTAACTGAGTTAAGGATTAACATATTGAAAAAGCAAAGAACTGCTCAACCTCCTGGGTACATGGGTCTTGTTCCGTGTGTGACAGGTAAGCCTATTATTTGAATATGAGCTATACTGCTGGGAAGTCTCTGTATGTCCTGTGCACGAAGTCTTTGCTGCTCACCCAGAGTGAAAACATTTAGTAGTCTGCTCATGGGAAACAGAGTCTGCCTTGCCTCCAGGCATAGAAGCCTGAAACAAATTAAGTTTCCATCTCTCCCCTGGCTATTTGGCTTTGAGCAATCTTGAAAGCAGCCTAGTAAACAGGCAGACAAGACTCCACTTGAGTTGCAACCCTATTTATAATCTAAAGCCAAGGACTTTTGTGGAATCCCAGACCAGGTTGGGGCACGTTAGATGGGTAATAAAGAATCAAAGAACTGCAATTTAGAGGTAGGGGTAGGGCACGACAGTGCTGTTGAATGAAAACGGATGCAATTGTCAACATGTCTCCCTGTGAGAAGGAGGTCAGAAAACTGCCGAGTAGTCAGAAAGTGATCTGTGTCAGAGCAGAGTGGCCAAGGGCTGATGCCAATGAAAGATCTAAGCCAATGTGGAAAGCACGTTTTTAACAAGTAAGTAGTGCTATTTAAGGAGACCAATTGCAAAAGCAGTCTCATTGCCTAATGGGAGAGGGTTGGTTCGTCAATCACGCAGCACATATTTGCCACCTGGCCTTGGAGCTGACACTGTATTACATGCTATGCAATGGTAAGCAACAACCCCTGTCCTGGGGCGCCAAAATTTTTAAATAGGACACCACCACCACCAACAAAAGGAACATAAAGAGATTTTTTTAAAACCTACAATTTTTAATAAAGGCCTGAAAGAAGCAAGCAGAAGGTGCTGTTCTGCTTCTATTCATAGGGTCACTTTGGTAAAGTGTACAAAGATATTCAGATCTATCTCTGTGCATGCCTTCCCCACAAAAAATCTCCTAACACACACACACACACACACACACACACACACAACCAGAGCCTAATCCTTGTGACATCTCATGTACAGTCTACTCCAGCTATATGTTTTGACTGTTCTGGACATTTAATCATTCAACATGGGAGACCAGAGAGTCTGAATTTTATTTATGAAGAATACAACTCCCTATTGAGATATAGCTCTAAACTTAGATTTCAGAGGTTTAAACTGTTCAGATAAAGTTGATATAAATCACAGAAAGTAAATGACTGACCAGTTTTTCCATTTCATTCAGTCCAAG
The DNA here is from genome assembly GCA_917880005.1 of Nanger dama. Classification (NCBI taxonomy): domain Eukaryota; kingdom Metazoa; phylum Chordata; class Mammalia; order Artiodactyla; family Bovidae; genus Nanger; species Nanger dama. The sequence continues at coordinate 21,986,128 of CAKJTW010000002.1, forward strand.
TAGCCATGGATCCTGATTGCTTAATATAAGTAATAGTTATAATATTACCTTTACACAGATTGCAGTCACTTCTTAACAGGATGAAAGAAAAAAATATAGATGGAGGAAAAAGAATGGCATGCTGCAGTCCATGGGGTCACAAAGAGTCAGACATGACTGACTGACTGAACTGAACTGAACTGAATGAAACTTACACGAGGTAATAAGAAACAAAATCATCATTAGAAGATAAAAACCGAATAACATCACATAGTAGACTCAATCCCTACTGACAGAATGATCTAGATATTATTTTAATGAAATGTCATTTCTCTGAGGGACCATTCCTGCCCATCCTCTTATTCCAAACAAAATCCTAATAGAATCTGGATTTAGAAGTACCTGTATTTTCAAGTACCTACCTGTGTGCTGCACATTCTGTGACTGTTCATAATGCCATGAGATTGTATGTCTTCCAAAAATACATATCCATTCAACTGCTGTTTGTATGTATTATAAGTATATACAATCAGATTCATTCTGCCTTTTATTTCAACTGGAAAAATTAAAAGTTAAACATAAAATTAGCAATAGCTTTAAAAATGTTTTTGTTCTCATGCTTGATTTTTAAACAAACCTATGTTATACAGATTTGAATTAATTCATGAGTCATGATACACTATCAGCACTGATCCATGCATGACCTTCTTGTATTTTACTTAGTTCATTCATTCATTCATTCATTCAGCAAATAATAAATATTTGTGAACTGAACATCCAGGGCAAGAACTAGAACACTGATGATTTTTACATGTATCTTTTCATTCCTCCCCATTCTAGCTCCAATCCAAGTTATCTATTATACTGCTTTTTGTACTTTTTTTCTCTTGTTTTGAGATGTAATTAACATGTTAACTGGACTTCCTGTGGTGATTATAGCTTTTTGTAAAAGAAATAGTTTTTATTATGAACAGCAGATGGTTAAGCCTTTTTTATACTGAGTTATCTGTTTCCTTTTAAGAAAGTCTGTTATGCTATATACGACTTCTGGGATTTTCTTGTCATTCAGCAATAGGTATGCTTCATCCATGCTGTATATGGTTGGGATTCATTAATTTTCCTCCTATGCCATATCACATTCTTGAATGATTCTTTGTATCCATTCTGCTCTTGATGGCTATTTGGATTTTATACAGATATTTAAATTATCTTTCTTTTCCTTATTGTGAGCAGTGCCGTTATAAACATTTTTATACATGTCTCCTGGTGAATGTTCATTTCACAAGACAGTGGCCAATTGACTTCCAAACTGGTCTTATCATTTTATCCTCTTATTAACCATGTACAATACATTATTGATCTACATCTCTCCATTAACTGGCATTGTTAAACTTTTCACTGTTTTAATCAGATGAATGTAAAATGGCATTTCCTTGAAGTCATGATTCATGACAAGTTGATTACTAATTAAGGTAGCTATCTTTACACATGCTTATTGTTTAATGGCTTTTCCATAGATTCATTAGACAACTGTATGAAGCAGTTATCTCTTTGAAGCAATTATCCTAACAAAGAATAATTGATACTGGGTAAGTAAATATTTCTGATCAAATACTTCCTAATTTAGTTTCTAGAATATTAGCTTTTTCATAAATAATAAATTTATAGGCTTTCTATCCATATTGTTTGACCTGTGAGTGAAGTGAAGTCGCTCAGGCATGTCCAACTCTTTGTGACTCTGTGGACTGTAGCCTACCAGGCTCCTCCCTCCATGGGATTCTCCAGGCAAGAATACTGGAGTGGGTTGCCATTTCCTTCTCCAGGGGATCTTCCCAACCCAGGGACTGAACCCGGGTCTCCCGCATTGCAGGCAGACGCTTTAGCCTCTGAGTCACGACCTGTAGGGCAGATCTATTATATTTGCCTCTGCTGTTTACTTACACTTTGACTTTGTGACAATCCAGAAATTCCAGAATTAAAGTGCAAACACAAGGAATGATTTCTGAATGTTACTGATCCTCTCATTCATATATGGAAGTTAGCTGCAACTTCTTGGAAGTTTATGTGAATTATGGAATTTAATTATGTTAGATCTAAGATCTGTTCTTGGTTGAGTGTAAAGTTTTTTTCTATGTCTTTAAATATGTCTGTGCTTATTTGGGGACTGAAATACACAGATCAACATTAGAGACCAGGCGAAAAAGCTATATTTTTCTTTCCTATAATACAGGGGTTTATTTAATTCCTAAAAGATACCACTTATAAAAGAATCCAAGTAGTCTGAAAACTTCTAAGGAATCTATAAATCACTTTTCTATGGCATCATCATGCTTAGGAGGATAAGACAGCATCTACAATTCATTTCACATACTCCATCATGAAAACATTAATTAATTAGCATCATATCCAAAAGGTTGTAGGAGATGATCTTATATGTTGCATATTTACCAACTTGGTTATCCAGTATCAACAAATATTCTCATCTTTGTTATGTATCAGGAAAGTGAGAGTAGGAAGTTGAGAAGAGATGTGGCATAGGATCATAAGATATACGTGGTCGCCACCCCAATTCTAGGGGTACTAGAATTGTGAGGGCCCCCTGCATCTCTTCAGGTAAAATGATAACATATTCATATCTTAAGACACTATATGGCCTTACTGGGGGAAAATGTAACTATATAGTCAAAACTCAATTACTGTCTTGTCAAAATAAAGAGATTTCCTTTTGTAATGACAATTTGCTATGAATTTTGGCAAAAATTAAGAATTAGATTTGTTTTTGAAACTCATTCCAAACGTATTTTTGTTATATACTAATCAACATAGAATTGTTTGGTTGCTTTTCAGGAAAAAAGGATATTTCACTTGCAAATAATATCCTTTCACAAATTCATCAGTTGAACAATAATTCTTAGATTTATTACATTTTTTATGTATGGTTTTATAACAAACAAAAATAGTATCATTTAGTTGAATGTCTTATTTCTCCATTTTAACCAGTGTAAATTTTCATGATTTTTCCATAAACAGAAATTAACCATTAAATAAATTGAATCTCTTCAACAAATTGGTTATAGTATATATTTTCACTTAAAAGTGTCTGCTGTTAATGTGCAACTTGTTTCAAGGCACCTGTTATATTTATAACAAACTCTCTTCAGTCAATGCAAAAAATATTGCACAATAGTGCCAGGGTAGTAGATGACTGGAACAAAGAGAAACAGATTGGAGCGTAAGTGGTTAGTCATCATGGCAAATGCACCGTTAGCAATGGAGCAGTATACTCTGCAAACATTCCTCAAATACGTATCCAAAGAATCAAATTCTTGACACAATTAATGTGAAGATAGGCAGCAGGTACTCAGTGAATGCTGACTTTGAATTAGAAGATACATTCTTTAGCTTTCCACTCTTCAGGGTAAAATACAGATTTTAACCAATAGATCAATAAGTATTTACTGTATTTGCTGTGAAAGTGCTGCATTCAATATGCGAGCAAATTTGAAAAACTCAGCAGCGGCTGCAGGACTGGAAAAGGTCAGTTTTCATTCCAATTCCAAAGAAGGGCAATGCCAAAGAATGCTCAAACTACTGCACAATTGCACTCATCTCACACACTAGCAAAGTAATGCCCAAAACTCTCCAAGCCAGGCTTCAACAGTACATGAACCATCAACTTCCAGATGTTCAAGCTGGATTTAGAAAAGGCAGAGGAACCAGAGATCAAATTGCCAACATCCACTGATGACCAAAAGAGCAAAAGAGTTCCAGAAAAATATATTTCTGCTTTACTGACTATGCCAAAGACTTTGACTATGTGGATCACCACAAATTGGAAAATTCTGAAAGAGATGGGAATACCAGACCACCTGACTGCCTCTTGAGAAATCTGTATGCAGGTCAGGAAGCAACAGTTAGAACTGGACATGGAACAACAGACTGGTTCCAAATAGGGAAAGGAGTACGTCAAGGCTGTATATTGTCACCCTGCTATTTAACCTATGTGCAGAGTACATCATGAGAAACTCTGGAGTGGAAGAAGCATAAGCTGGAATCAAGATATGCAAATAACACTACCCTTATGGAAGAAAGCAAAGAAGAGCTAAAGAGCCTCTTGATGAAAGTGAAAGAGGACAGTAAAAGAGTTGACTTAAAAATCAACATTCAGAAAACTAAGATCATGGCATCCAGTCCCATCACTTCTTGGCAAATAGATGGAGAAACAGTGGAAACAGTGACAGGCTTTATTTTCGGAGGCTCCAAAATCACTTCAGATGGTGACAGCAGCCATGAAAGTAAAGATTCTTGCTCCTTGGAAAAAAGCTATGACCAACCTAGATAGCATATTAAAAAGCAGAGACATTACTTTGTTGACAAAGGTCCATATAGTGAAAGCTTTGGTTTTCCAGTAGTCATGTTTGAATGTGAGAGTTGGACTATAAAGAGAGCTGAGTGCCAAAGAATTGATGCTTTTGAACTGTGGTGTTGGAGAAGACTCTTGAGAGTCCTTTGGACTGCAAGGAGATCAAACCAATCAATCCTAAAGGAAATCAGTCCTGAATATTAATTGGAAGGACTGATGCTAAAGCTGAAATTCCAATACTTTGACCACCTGATGCAAAGAACTGACTTATTGAAAAGACCCTGATGTTAGGAAAGATTGAAAGTGGGAGGAGAGGAGGATGACAGAGGATGAGATGGTTGGATGGCATCACTGACTCAATGGACCTGAGTTTGAGTAAAGTCCAGGAGTTGGTGATGGGCAGGGGAGACGAGGGCATGCTGTAGTCCATGGGGTCGCAAAGAGTTGGACATGACTGAGCGACTAAACTGAACTGAACTACCATGTGCCTAACACTTTGACAGAAACAATCAAATAAATTCTATCTTTAAACAACTCTCAATTTACATGAAAAGAATTATTTTTAAGTATAGAATTAATGGTTTTCAATTTTTTTATTATGTGCATTCTTTTCCTTTTCTCTTATTCATTCAGTTATTCAACAAATATGTGTTTCAGTTCAGTTCAGTTGCTCAGGTGTGTCTGACTCTTTGCAACCCCATGAATCGCAGCACGCCAGGCCTCCCTGTCCATCACCAACTCCTGCAGTTCACTCAGACTCATGTCCATCAAGTCAGTGATGCCATCCAGACATCTCATCCTCTGTCATCCCCTTCTCCTTCTGCCCCCAATCCCTCCCAGCATCAGAGTCTTTTCCAATGAGTCAACTCTTCACACAAGATGGGCAAAGTACTGGAGTTTCAGCTTTAGCATCATTCCTTCCAAAGAAATCCCAGGGCTGATCTCCTTCAGAATGGACTGGTTGGATCTCCTTGCAGTCCAAGGCACTCTCAAGACATCACACTTCAAAAGCATCAATTCTTTGGTGCTCAGCTGTCTTCACAGTCCAACTCTCACATCCATACATGACCACAGGAAAAACCATAGCCTTGACTAGACGAACCTTAGTCGGCAAAGTAATGTCTCTGCTTTTGAATATACTATCTAAGTTGGTCATAACTTTTCTTTCAAGGAGTAAGTGTCTTTTAATTTCATGGCTGCAGTCACCATCTGCAGTGATTTTGGAGCCCAAAAGAACAAAGTCTGACACTGTTTCCACTGTTTCCCCATCTATTTCCCATGAAGTGATGGGACCAGATGCCATGATCTTTGTTTTCTGAATGTTGAGCTTTAAGCCAACTTTTTCACTCTCCTCTTTCACTTTCATCAGGAGGCTTTTTCGTTCCTCTTCACTTTCTGCCATAAGGCTGGTGTCATCTGCATATCTGAGGTTATTGGTATTTCTCCTGGCAAACTTGATTCCAGCTTGTGCTTCTCCCAGCCCAGCGTTTCTCATGATGTACTCTACATATAAGTTAAATAAGTAGATGACAATATACAGCCTTGACATACTCCTTTTCCTATTTGAAACCAGTCTGTGGTTCCATGTCCAGTTCTAACTGCTGCTTCCTGACCTGCATATAGGTTTCTCAAGAGACAGGTCAGGTGGTCTGGTATTCCCATCTCTCTCAGAATTTTCCATAGTTTATTGTGATTCACACAGTCAAAGGCTTTGGCATAGTCAATAAAGCAGAAATAGATGTTTTTCTGGAACTCTCTTGCTTTTTCCATGATCCAGCAGATGTTGGCAATTTGATCTCTGGTTCCTCTGCCTTTTCTAAAATGAGCTTGAACATCTGGAAGTTCATGGTTCATGTATTGCTGAAGCCTGGCTTGGAGAATTTTGAACATTACTTCACTAGCATGTGAGATGAGTGCAATTGTGCAGTAGTTTGAGCATTCTTTGGCATTGCCTTTCTTTGGAATTGGAATGAAAACTGACTTTTTCCAGTCCTGTGGCCACTGCTGAGTTTTCCAAATTTTCTGGCATATTGAGTGCAGCACTTTCACAGCATCATCTTTCAGGATTTGAAACAGCTCAACTGAAATTCCATCACCTCCACTAGCTTTGTTCGTAGTGATGCTTTCTAAGGCCCACTTGACTTCACATTCCAGGATGTCTGGCTCTAGGTGAGTGATCACACCATCATGATTATCTGGGTCATGAAGATCTTTTTGTACAGTTCCGTGTATTCTTGCCACCTCTTCTTAATATCTTTTGCTTCTGTTAGGTCCATACTATTTCTGTCCTTTGTCGAGCCCATCTTTGCATGAAATGTTCCCTTATCACATATTTAATGCAAGCAACCATGAACCTAGACAGTGTATTAAGAAGCAAAGACATCACTTTGACAACAAAAGTCCGTATAGTCAAAGCTATGATTTTTCCAGTAGTACTGTATGGATGTGAGAGTTGGACTGTAAAGGAGGCTGAGTGCCAAAGAAACGATGCTTTCAAACTGTGGTGTTGGAGAAGATTCTTAAGTATCTCTTGAACAGCAAGTAGATGAAACCAGTCAATCCTATAGGAAATCAACCCTGAATATTCATTGAAAAGACTGATGCTGAAGCTGAAGCTTCAGTACTTTGGCCATCTGATGCAAACAGCCAACTCAATTGAAAAGACCCTGATGATGAGAAAGAATGAAAGCACAAGGTGAAGAAGGGGGCAGAATGATATGGTTGGAAAGCATTACCAACTCAATGGACATGAATTTGATCAAACTCCAGAAGATAGTGAAGGACAGGGAAGCTGGATGTGCTGAGTCCATGGGGTCACAAAGAGTCAGACACGACTCTCAGGCAAGAAGTACGAAGAAGCCCTGTAAGGGAAAAAGTATAAATGATATTATGTCTCTCTTCTTAAAAGTTTAAAGTCTAGGGAAGTTAGATATATGCATATGAGGGAAGAGCCCCTGGAGAAGGAAATGGCAACCCACTCCAGTACTCTTGCCTGGAGAATCCCATGGACGGAGGAGTCTGGTAGGCTACAGTCCATGGGGTCACAAAGAGTCGGACACGACTGAGTGACTTCACTTTCACTTTCACTTTCAAACACAATAATACCACCAACTATAATTGAAAAAGACACATGTACCACAGTGTTCACTGCACACTATTTACAGTAGCTAGGGGATGGAAGCAACCTAGATATCCATTGACAAACGAATGGATAAAGAAACTGTGGTACATATATACAGTGGAATATTACTCAGCAATAAAAAGAATACATTTGAGTCAGTGCTAGTGTGGTGGATGAGCCTAGAGCCTATTATACAGAGTGAAGTAAGTCAAAAAATATCGTATATTAACACAAATATAGACTCTAGAAAGATGGTACTGATGAACCTATTTGCAGGGCATCAGTGGAGACACAGACATGGAGAACAGACTTATGGACATGGGGATGAATGGGTGGGAAGGAGAGATTGGGACGAATGGAGAGAGTAGCATGGAAACAAATACACTAGCATATGTAAAATAAATAGCCAGTAGGAATTTGCTGTATGACTCAGGGAACTCAAACTGGGGCTCTGTGACAATCTAGAGGGGTGGGATTGGGTGGGAAGTGGAAAGGAAGCTCAAGAGGTTGGGACGGATGTATACCTATGGTTGATCCATGCTAATGTATGGCAGAAACCAACACAGTATTGTAATTATCCTCAATTAAAAATACATTTTAAAATAATACCATCAAGTTTGGGGTTGGATCAGATGAGTTGATAAAGTGAACATACTCAGAACGCAGAAGTGGAAGGGAGGAGAAGGGAGACTTGAATGAAGATAATCAAAAGCTACAAACTTTCAGTTATAAGATAAATAAGTACCTGAGATGTGATGTACAATATGACTATATTTGACACTATGTGATATACAGAAGGCTTCCCAAATGGTGCTAGTAAAGAATCCGCTTGCCAATGCAGAAGACATAAGAGATATGGGTTCAATCCCTGGATTGGGAAGATCCAGGGCATGGCAACCCACACCAGTATTCTTGCCTGGAGAATTCCCATGGACAGAGGATCCTGCGGGACTACAGCCCATAGGGTGGCACAGAGTCACACACAACTGAAGCGACCTAGCACACACACATGATATATGTGAAAGTTGTTGAGAGGAGATCCTTAGAGTTCTCATCACAAGGAAAAAACATTTTTCTCTTTGTGTGTGTGTTTATGAGATGATGGAAATAGATGGAGAAACAGTGGAAACAGTGTCAGACTTTATTTTGGGGGGCTCCAAAATCACTGCAGATGGTGATTGCAGCCATGAAATTAAAAGACGCTTACTCCTTGGAAGAAAAGTTATGACCAACCTAGATAGCATATTAAAAAGCAGAGACATTACTTGCCAACAAAGGTCCATCTAGTCAAGGCTATGGTTTTTCCTGTGGTCATGTATGGATGTGAGAGTTGGACTGTGAAGAAGGCTGAGCACCGAAGAATTGATGCTTTTGAACTGTGGTGTTGGAGAAGACTCTTGAGAGTGCCTTGGACTGCAAGGAGATCCAACCAGTCCATTCTGAAGGAGATCAACCCTGGGATTTCTTTGGAAGGAATGATGCTAAAGCTGAAACTCCAGTACTTTGGCCACCTCATGTGAAGAGTTGACTCACTGGAAAAGACTCTGATGCTGGGAGGGGTTGGGAGCAGGAGAAGGGGATGACAGAGGATGAGATGGCTAGAAGCATCACCAACTCAATGGACATGAGTCTGAGTGAACTCCAGGAGTTGATAATGGACAGGGAGGCCTGGTGTGCTGCGATTCATGGGGTCGCAAAGAGTCGGACACGACTGAGTGACTGAACTGAACTGAACTGAAGATGATGGATGTTAACCAAACTTATTGTGGTAATCATTTCATAATATATATGTCATTATGCTGTGCATCTTAATCTTATATCTCAATAAAACTGAAAAAATAACACAAAGCAAATAATAAATAAGCAAAATGACAGTTTAATATGAAATTAAAGAATAAAAGACTCAGAAAAGTTCTTATATATAGAAAAACTCATTAATTAATTTACTATTATTATTTTGCTAGTATTATTAGAGCTGGATCTACAGAGATTTCTAGGAGTCTGTCAAAAGGAAAGATAGTAAATATTCTTAACTCAGTGTCCTTTTACAGCCTCCACTTCTCTCCTAAATTTCAGATCTATAGTCCCGGCTTTTATGGCCCATTTCTCTGGATGACAGCATACAGGCCACAGAAGGAAACATGCAACTACAGGCAATGGGGAAAGACAAAGAGGAGTGATTAAACCGTTAATAGAGTACAGAAGGAAAAGAACAAGGGTATGACTTTGGAGAGCCTCTACATTTCAGGGATAATTAAAGAAAAATAAATAAATAAACATGAAGAAGAAAACAGACCTGGGGCTCTCACGCATGGTAAAATATCACAGATGCCAAGATGAAGACAGGGGCTTTAGGGCAAAAAACAAGACATTTATACAGTCAGCTTCTTCCTACATACTACTGAAGGAGCTATTTTTTTTTTTCCCTACTTTGAAGCAATCCAAACGTAAGTTTGATGTTTTATGAAAGTTTGTGCGGTTCAAACATGTACCGTAATAAAGTACCCATATACCCTAACCTCTCTTAAACCTAGGATACTTAATCATTCATAAAACTTGTGAGATTATATTAGATACACTTCATACCAGCATCAGCAGCCATTATGCAGTGATTTAAATCTTGCAGGCAAAATCAACAGCTGGTGAGGGCATTGCTGCTTATATTGCAGAGCTGTGCTGTCTATTTCCATAGCACAATTTGCAACATTTCTTAAATGACATATTTCATGATCATTTCATATGTGGAGTTCATGATAAATCCTTCTAGTAGTGTCTCTGGTTGAATGAAATTGGCATTTATTATAGTTTTGAGAGGAAAAAAAAAACACCCTATCTCATGAGATGATATTACTGTGCATCATTGAAATTAAAACAATATCATATAAATATTTATAATATACAAGCATAGTTCTTGACACTGAGAGCTGCTAGAGTAAAATCATATCATCAGAGATAATTCGCATTCATGGTCTCCAACCTCAGTTATTCCTAAGCTATATCTCCTTGTGCCATCACCATTCCCTTTCACTTTTCCCTCAGAGGACATGTTACAAAGTGCTGTTACTCCTCAAAACCCAGATCTGATTCCTTTTCCTCCACTCTTACTTATGAAAGTTTTCTTTAACTTGATCAAGGTGAGACTGCAAACAACAGCTCTTTCCACCTTTGTCTGCTAGAGCCTAGAGTGTGTTTTATCTATCTGCATCCTTTGAGCATTCCCTCATTTTCTTAGTGAAAGAAGATGTCTTCTTTCTCTCTGAAGTTCTCTCTCCTGCAAATTCCAATTTCTCCTCAGGAATCTTGTTTCCCCAGTTATCCTGCCACCTCCCCACCATCACCCAATCTCTTCCTTTTCGTCTCTCTCTTCCTGTTCCTCCTCCTCATCTTCCTCTTGCTCTTTCCTCCATCATCTTCTCCTTTACCCTCTCCATTTTCTTTTCTTCTCTTTCCTGTTTCTTTCCCTAAAATTGATATATATGTTTATGTGTATATAGAGTTAAGTTTCTCCAGTCTTGAATAAAGAAATGCTTCTCTGGGACCCCATACTACTCTGCTGTTTTGCTATCAGACTCCTTAAAGAATTTCATGCTACAAGAGGTCTCTATTTCCTAATAACTAATTTATTCCTCATCCTGATGTGATCTGGCTCTTGTTTCTTGTGCCCATTGGAATTGCTCTTGCAAAGGTCTCCAAGGGCTTTTATATTTCCAATGATGATGAGTGATTCTCAATTCTTATCTGACATGACTGTCTGCAGCATTTGACCCATTTGGTTAGTCTCTCCCTCTTATAAAACCTCTGTCCTTTCTATGTCTCTGAAATACCATGCCTCTTTGGTTCTTTGTCTCTTTATAGATATCAGGCCCTCTTAGTTTTCATGGGACTTGATTTTCTCCTCTCACCTTGGTTTGACCGGTGACTTGGTTCTAAACTATATGGAAGAGACTCCTGAGTTTGGTTTTGTACTTGCACCGGAGCTGCCATGCATTCAACATTTTTTCCATCACAACTGTTATTTTCTGAACTATTGCCTTTAACAAAGGAATCTAGACAATGCAGACCAGACCCCTATCAGGGAGAGAGATACAGAAAAGAATGGAGGGACTGACGTGGGTTCTGTAACTAGTGATGCCGAATTAAGTCTTCTTGATGATTAATTAAGATGTGCTGCTTGTTTGGCTTTCCATTCTGGGTCAGTATTGATAAAATGATGCAAAATCATGAGACAATTAGGGGCCCCCGTAACATGTGGTTTATTATGGAGTTTAGGAATTCAAACCAAAGAGTAGCAGGAGGTAAAGATGAACACATCAAAGGCAGCCTAATCATGAAAAGCCATGTATATCATGCCAAAAAGTGATTCTGTGCATAATAATCATATAATAAATGTTTGGAGGTTTTAAAAGACATGTTATTTTTCATACCCAGACATTTGGAATCGTTTGGTCTCAGCTGAAGTTCAACTTTGGAAAAAGTTGAAGGAAAAGGTTCTTATGTAATTCTGAAGCAGATCTTCATTTGAGAATCATTAGACAAGGGAGTTTGGGTTTTAAGAGAAAATTATATTACTAATATAATTGACATAATTAAAAATTCATGATTACCCACTTCAATAGGGTTCTCAGCACCACTTAGCAATCTCTCCAGATCTCTCCAAATGGCTTTTACCCGCCTCACTCTTTATGAGTTGTAGCCATCAAATACAAACTTCCTCATTTTCCCCCAATGAAATTCACAAAGCATGTCTGGATACATCCTTTCCCACTCTTCCGCCTGCAACTATAGAATTAGTGTGACTTCCCTCTCTAAAACTCAACTCTCTGCCTGTGTTGTAGATGCCATTCCCTTCCATTCTTTTAGGAACACTTTTTCTTTGGTAATAATTCTTCATGATTGACTCTTCTTGATTCTATCTCTCTCTTTTCCACTAGCACCTTGAAGAAGTCCCTTGACGATATAACTCACTCCAATTACATTCTTTTTCTTAATTATTTTTCAGAACCAAGTAACTTTAAGAATTGCTTCTTTTTACATCCCATTCTGTCTACACTCAGCACACTACTAAAGCTTCTCTTACTAAGATCACAATGACCAACCTGTGGCTAAACATAAGGGATACTTCTCAAACTGTTTAGACCTCTCAGCAAAATTCAACACACTGACTATTCCTTCCTCTGAAAAATCTCTTCTCTAGACATTTAGAATTCCTTCTTTCCTGGTTTCCCTCCTATTTCTTTACTCCCTCCTTCTCAAGATACTTTTCTTGGCTCATCATTCACTGCTGCTGCTGCTAAGTCACTTCAGTCCTGTCCAACTCTGTGTGACCCCATAGACAGCAGCCCACCAGGCTCTGCCATCCCTGGGATTCTCCAGGCAAGAACACTGGAGTGGGCTGCCATTGCCTTCTCCACATCTTTCGCTACTTACCCTCTCATTGTTAGACTTCTCTACAGCTCTACCTGGGCATTCTTTTTCTCATCTACATTTGCTAAATTATTGACATTTTTACTCTTATGATTTTAAATATTATATCAATACCAATGGATTCCAAATGTATCCTTTTTCTAGATCTCTATTTTAAGTCCAGACCTATATACTCAACTGCAGTCTCGCACACAACTGTATCTTTGCTCTCCTTTTCAATGTGCTTCCCTTCCCTCTTTGCTTCATGGTCCAAAAGTCAGGATGTCATCTATAAAAACATTCTATGTGCTGGTTTATGTCTATTCAGTTCAGTTCAGTCACTCAGTCATGTCCAACTCTTTGTGACCCCATGAACCACAGCACACCAGGCCTCCCTGTCCATCACCAACTCCCAGAATCCACCCAAACTCATGTCCATTGAGAGGGTGATGCCATCAAGCCATATCATCCTCTGTCATCCCCTTCTCCTCCTGCCCCCAATCCCTCCCAGCATCAGAGTCTTTTCCAGTGAGTCAACTCCTCACATGAGGTGGCCAAAGTACTGGAGTTTCAGCTTTAGCATCATTCCTTCCAAAGAAATCCCAGGGCTGATCTTCTTCAGAATGGACTGGTTGGATCTCCTTGCAGTCCAAGGGACTCTTAAGAGTCTTCTCCAACACCACACTTCAAAAGCATCAATTCTTCTGCACTCAGCCTTCTTCACAGTCCAACTCTCATATCCATACATGACCACAGGAAAAACAATAGCCTTGACTAGACAGACCTTAGTCGGCAAAGTAATGTCTCTGCTTTTGAATATGCTATCTAGGTTGGTCATAACTTTTCTTCCAAGGAGTGTCTTTTAATTTCATGGCTGCAGTCACCATCTGCAGTGATTTTGGAGCCCCCAAGAATAAAGACTGACACTGTTTCCACTGTTTCCCCATCTATTTCCCATGAAGTGATGGGACCGGATGCCATGATCTTCATTTTCTGAATGTTGAGCTTTAAGCTAACTTTTTCACTCTCCTCTTTCACTTTCATCAAGAGGCTTTTTAGTTCCTCTTCACTTTCTGCCATAAGGGCGGTGTCATCTGCATATATGAGGTTATTGATATGCAGGTCAGGTGGTCTGGCATTCCCATCTCTTGAAGAATTTTCCACAGTACCATCTGACTTGCCTCTTGAAAAATCTGTATGCAGGTGAGGAAGCAACAGTTAGAACTGGACATAGAAAAACAGGCTGGTTCTAAATAGGAAAAGGAGTATGTCAAGGCTGTATATTGTCACCCTGTTTTGTTTAACTTCTGTGCAGAGTACATCATGAGAAACTCTGGGCTGGAAGAAGCACAAGCTGGAATCAAGATTGCCAGGAGAAATATCAATAACCTCAGATATGCAGATGACACCACCCTTATGGGAGAAAGTGAAGAGGAACTAAAAAGTCTCTTGATGAAAGTGAAAGAGGAGAGTGAAAAAGTTGGCTTCAAGCTCAACATTCAGAAAATGAAGATCATGGCATCCAGTCCCATCACTTCCACAGTCAAAGGCTTTGGAATAGTCAATAAAGCAGAAGTAGGTGTTTTTCTGGAACTCTGTTGCCTTTTCCATGATCCAGCGGATGTTGGCAATTTGATCTCTGGTTCCTCTGCCTTTTCTAAAACCAGCTTGAACAAACCATATCCACCTCCCTATGATACCATAGTTGCCTTAGACTAAGCCACCATAAAGATTCTAAACCATAAAGTTCTCACACTTCCAATTTTGAATATTCAAATCCATTATTTTTACATCACTCAACCAAAGTGATTCTTATAAACTACAGCCTGTCAGATCTATGAGTTTTTCAAAGACTTCCAGTGAGACAGGTCATTGTGAAAATTTAGAGCACTAAAGACAAATATCTGGCTGTAAAAACTTCCAGAAAGATTAAAATATGTCACAAACTAAGGAATAAAATCAGGATGACACAGGATTTAATAACCACATTGGAATTTTTTTAAAGAATGGAGCAATGACTTCAAAATTCCAAGGAAAAAAGTATTTCAGTCTGGAATTTTATATCCAGCCAGGCTAGGTGGAGCATAAAAATAGGACAAAGATTTTTAGATGAATATAAATTTAAAATGTGTGTTTTTCCTTACCCACTTTCAGGAGGCTACTAGAGGCACTTTCATGCACTGGAGAAGGAAATGGCAACCCACTCCAGTATTCTTGTCTGGAGAATCCCAGGGACAGAGGAGCTTAGTGGGCTGCTGTCTATGGGGTTGCACAGAGTCGGACATGACTGAAGCGACTTAGCAGCAGCAGCAGAGGATGTATAAAACCAAACGGAATGACTAAAACAAAAGAAATTAAGACATAATCCAAGAAGAAAAGATCTAACACAGGAGAAGCAAAGGAATTTTCCAGAGTAACAGGTAAGAAATAAAAATAAAAGATCTTTTTTACTTTAAAAAAAGTCACAAAGCACAAAAATGAAAACACATTTAAAGCTTTTATTTACCTTTCTCAGTCAGAAGAAACGGAAAATATTCATTAAATAAACATTTATGTCAGCCTTAAAAATTCTGAATTTCATTTGAAAGGTAATTTGGAGGTTTTGATTTGTGATAGAAATAATTTTAAGTTGGTGGTCAAGATTTACCCTTGGCATATACAACCTCTATAATCTTCTCTTGAGTGTGGATGAGATTCATGAATATATGATTTCATTCTTGTGTTTACTTTATATTACATGGCAATAGAGAAGGAATTTTGTAGATATAATTGAGGTACCAAACTGAGATAAACAAAAGAGAACTTTGCCTGAGTGGGTCTTTAAATTAGAATCTAGGAACTTCCCTGGCAATCAGTGGTTAAGACTCCATGCTCCAATGCAGAGGGCATAGGTTTGATTCCTGGTTGGGGAACCAAGATTCCACATGCTGCATGGCCCTACCGGAAAAACAAAAAAAAAATGTAGGCAGAAAAGAAACTATACAGCCTTTAAAAACAAAAGTAAATTTAAAAAATAGAATCTAAGCTTTTCTTAAAAGAGAGCTTTACAACAGATAGGTTCTCCTGCAGCATAAAGAAGCAAACAATCATGTTGTGAGCTGCCTGTCTAAAGGACCATGTGGCAAGGCTGAGGGCAGCCTTTAGGGACTAGGAGCAGTCCCAGACCACAGCCAGAAAGAAAACAAGGACTTCAGTCTTACAATGACAAAGAAGTGAACTCTGCCAACAATCAGTGCATGCTGTGAAAGTGATCCCAAGGCTCAGAGGAGATCAAAGTTCTGACCTACATTTTCTAAACCTGGGAATAGAAGTGCCATACAACCCAGCAATCCCACTGCTGGGCATACAACCAGAGAAAAGCAGAATTGAAAGAGACACTTGTACTCCAATGTTCATTGCAGCACCATTTAGAATAGCTAAGACATGGAAGCAACCTAAATGTCCATTGGCAGATGAATGGATAAGGAAGTTGTGGTACATATCATATTACTCAGCTGTAAAAAGGAATGCATTTGAGTCAGTTCTAATGAGGTGGATGAACCTGGAGCCTATTATTCAGAGTGAAGTAAGTTAGACAAAGACGAATATTGTATATTAACACATATATGTGAATTTAGAAAGATGGTACCATTGATCCTACATGCAGGGCAGCAAAGGAGACACAGAGGTAAAGAACAGACTTTTGGACACAGCAGAAGACGGCGAAAGTGGGATGATTTGAGAGAATACGACTGAAACACATATATTACCATATGTAAAATAGATGATCAGTGCAAGGTCAATGCATGAAGCAGGGCGCCCAAAGTCAGTGCGCTGGAACAGCGCAGAGGGATAGGGGTGGGGAGGGTGGTGGGAGGGGATTCAGAATGAGGGAAACACATCATCATGTTGATGCATGTTGATGCATGTTGATATCATGCTGATGCATGGCAAAAAACATCACAATATTGTAAAGTAATTATTCTCCAATTGAAAGAAATTAATTAATTAATAAAATAAAATTCTGAGACAAGGACTCCATTCAAGAGCACTGAGACTATAGAAACTGAGGTAATAAAAATATGTATTAAGTCCATAAATATATGATGGTAATTTGTTACTCAGCAGCAGAAAACTAATTCATCATCAGCTCACAGCATTGGCTTAGCAACCAGAGATTTCAATTGTCTTAAAGCCTAGAGATGAAGGCATCCAAGAAAATTCACTAACTACCATAGCTATCATTTGGAGTCTCTTTTTATAATTGCTGTACCACAGAAAATAAAATTTAAAGAATTCATGTCCCTGTCAGTTTAAATCCTCCCACATAGGTATCTATACCACTTGTTTTATTCATTCAATCTACTACTTCATTCTATACTGAATTATTTTCATGCTTTTCCTATATTAAAATGCTATTTCCAATATTCATATGATAAAATGGCTGAATTTTTGATAGCTTTCATAGTTTATACTGTCTCATAACTACTTATTAATAAGATGAGAAGAACAATTTAAAATTATAAGAGGATATAATTAACAGTGTCAAACCAAAGAAGATCAGAAGGGCTGGGCTCCAGAAAAGAAGTGAAAGGATTAGCATTAAACTGAACCATGGATATGATTTCCACTAAGCTTGGAGGGGAACATACAGAGAAGTGACTATTATAAGGAATTCACTGAAAGTTAAGAAAGTTCCTGCTGAAAAATATCTAATTTATCTTTGAAGTTGGAGAGTGACTCTTTTACTCGGAATAAGGTAGGTTAATGGAGAGACTGAGATCCTGAATGAAATTGTAAATGACTTTCAAGAAAAATTATAAAAATTACTAATAGGAGATACACAGAAAGGACGAGGGACAGCTGAGAGGATCCAGTAAAAATTTGAAATATAGTGTACCATTGTTTGCCTCTGTCTACATAAGGAATATACTTGCTTCAATTTTTTGGCTTAGTCGTTCTTTGGATGGTAGAGTGCGTCTGAAAAGACAATGTGCCAGTTTTGATTCTAAGTAGTAAATACGGTGTTTATTTCTACTCATGGTGCCTCTGGTGTTTCTGACCCCCATCAGGAGAAGAACATGCCTCAGGTAGTTGATGTCCCTTCAGCCTGGGCCTTAGGAAGAGAAACGAAAAACTATAGCCAGGAGGGAAGCCTGATCAATCTATAAACCTGTCCAAACTAATACAAGCATCAACTGTGAGCTCACAGCAGCATCCTAGAAGCCCGGGTGAATTTTATCTGGCAGTGATCAATAATTCATTGTAGAATACAGAGTATGAATGGTTAGGTTGGCCAGGGGCACAGTTTTGCCAGTATAAAGCTAAAAACAAAATGGTAATTGAGGGTAATGGCACAGAGCCTTGGAATGATGAATATTCCCATCTTGGCTGAATGAAAAGAAACTGAACACAGAAAGGAAAAGTAGGTTAAAGAAACGTAGATCTGCACACAAAACTGTTTACATCAAGAAATCCTCACTCATTATAAAGCTGATAGAATTAGTCAATTTCAAGTTCCTTTTTCTTCTCACATTTCTTCTTTACATCTCTCCAGCCTTTAAGCCTTCAGTTCAAACATTTACTGAGTGGTTGGCATTGGGGATATAGAGAGACCTAAGTCAACTTCCTTGAACTTGAGTTTCAGATGAGATGATAGACAGTTAAAAAGGTAACTACATTGCAATGAATGTGGACAATTGTGCTTTCACATGCTCTTTGCAATAGCACCTTCCTACGGTCCAAAAAGAGGCTGAGTTTGTGAACCTTCCTTTTGGAATCTGGATGAGCTTTTGATTCCTTTGATCAATACAGTATAATGGAACTATCTACAGTGACTTGGATGCTTCCTCTTGGAACTAGTCTCATTCTATGAGAAACCCAAGAACTTACACATATAGGCTCTACTCACCCATGCAAGGCATGCCCAACTTTTGAGTCATTATAGCCTGGGCACCAGTCATGTTTCTGAATAAGTTTCCATATGATTGCAGTCCAGCCTTCTTTATGATCCAACTCTCACATCCGTACATGACTACTGGAAAAATCATAGTTTTGACTACACAGACATTTGTTGGCAAAGTGATGTCTCTGCTTTATAATATACTGCTTAGGTCTGTCATAGCTTTTCTTCTAAGGAGCAAGCTTATTTTAATGTCATGGCTGCAGTCACCAACTGCAATGATCTTGGAGCCCCCCAAAAAATAAAATCTGTCATTGCTTCACTTTTCCCCCTTCTACTTGCCATGAAGTGATGGGACAAGATACCACAATCTAAGTTTTTGAACATGAAATTTCAAACCAGCTTTTTCACTCTTCTCTTTCACATTTATCAAGGGACAATTTAGTTCCTTTTCACTTTCTTCCATTAGAGTGGTATCATCTGCATATCTGGGGTTGTTAATATTTCTCCTGGAAATATTAATTCCAGCCTGTGATTCATCCAGCCCATCATTTCACCTGAAATACTCTACTTATAGATTCCCAGATGGCTCAGTGGTAGAGAATCCGCCTGTCAATGCAGGAGACATAGATTTGATCCCTGGAATTGGGAAGATTTGCTGGAATAAGAAATGGCACCCCACTCCCGTATTCTTGCCTGGGAAATTCCATGGACAGAGGAACGTGGTGGGCTACAGTCCATGAGGGTCTCAGGAGTCAGACATGACTTAGTGACAGCAACAAACTAAAAACCATCTAAAAAGAAAAAAAATTACTGAACCTCAGTGAGACAATGGGTTATCTGCCATTCTGACTTAGATTATACTGACCCTTTCACTCCCCAGCTCAGTGACATCCTAGACAAAAGCTGACGACATTGCTGACAATAGAGAGATCTGACCTCTTGTGGAATTCCAGTAAAAGCATTATCCAAGAAAAAGGTCAATAGCCTGTTCAGAATTGCAGTGCCCTAGAAAATCTCTGTTCCCAGAGTATGTGGGCTCTTTGATTTGACTCAGAGCTCAGCATACCTAGGCCTATCTCCAGGGCACTTCTAACACAATAACAAAATTCTAGAAGCAACTGCTTATGCTTATGATTTCAGCAATGGAAAACATGGACCTCACCTGAAATTTTAAAGAAACTGCTAGAGAAGTAGATGGCCACAGAGGAGTTTAACGTATTTCTGAGGATCCAAAGGCCATATGCACATGCAAATCTGGGTGCATGAGCAGAAAATATGTAAGAAAAAGACAGGACCAGTCACTCACTTCCAGCCTACCTTAAGGAAGAATTGAAACTATTTCTATTTGCAAGTGACTTGATCTTATATATAGAAAATCCAAAGAAATTAATTATTAGTGCTAATAATCAAATTCAACTTTGTACCTTGATATTAAGCTCAAAGTACAAAAATAACAAGTCACAAATAATCCAAAAATTAAAATAAGAAAACAATTCCACTTACAATAATAGCTGCTGCTGCTGCTAAGTCACTTCAGTCGTGTCCGACTCTGTGCAACTCCATAGAAGGCAGCCCACCAGGCTTCTCCATCCCTGGGATTCTCCAGGCAAGAACAGCAAAATATATCAAATAAATAGAAATAACATTTTAAAGTATAATGCTTATACACTGAAAAGTATAAAACATTACTGAAAGAAATTAAAGATCTAAGTGAATGGAACAACATCCTATCTTCATGGATAAGAAGACTTAACATTTTTAAGATGTATTGCTACTCAGTAAATTAATCTACCAATTCAGTGTAGTCCTTTCTTGCAATAATTGACAAAATGATTCTAAAATTCATACAAAAAGTCAAGGGACTCAGTAACCAAAAGAATCTTGAAAAAGAGCAAAATTAAAGGACTCATATTTCTCATTTTCAAAATTTATTTACAGTAATTGAGACAATGTGGTGTTGGCATGAGATTATTAGACATATATAGTTAAATTGACAGTCCAGAAATAAAATCTTTACATTTATGCCCTATTTATTTGCAACAAGAGTACCATAACAATTCAATCAACAAAGGACAGTCTTCAGCAAATGGTGTTGGGAAAACAAGATGCCCACAATCAAAAGAATGAATTTGTGTAAAACAGGGCAGGCATTTTAGAAAATAGTTTGAAAGTTCTTCAAAATGATGGCTGTGGAATTATCATAAAACCTATCTATGCCAATGCTAGATAGATACCCAAGAGAAATTAAAACGTATATCCACACAAAAGCGTACTCATGAATGTTCATTACTATGAATAACAATTATTTATAATGACTACAAAGTGGAAACAAGCTAAATAACCATAAACTGATGAATGGATAATCAAAATGTGGCATATTCATGCAATATACTGTTTCTTGGCAATAAAAATGAAGTACAGATACATGCTTTAAAATGAATGAGTGTTGAACATATGATGCTAAATGAAAGAAATCACTTACAGAAGACCACACATTGTATAATCCCATTTATTTGAAATGCCCTAAATAAGCAAATCCATGCAGGCAGAAAACTGAGTGTCAGTAGTTCCTCAGTTGGGGAATGAGGAAAGATGGCTAATGAATATGGTTTGGAGTTTCTTTTAGGGAGTTTGTAAATGTTCTGAAAATAGACTGTGGTGATGGTTATACACAACTATAAGACAAGCAAACATGCAAACCAAGTTAGTAGTAAATAACAACAGAGACAATAACAAATGCTTGCAAAATCTCAACCCAATACCACAACATTTTAAACAGTTGAGAAAAGGCAGAAACTGTAATTCAATGCATGAAGGATGAAATCAACTGATGCAGGTCCAAGCATGCAGATTTATTGTCCAATAAATCTATGGTGATTCCAAGTTCCTTGATCTGGCAAAGTCATCCTGAGATCAGAACTTCCATCCCTCTGCCCCATAAAACCAAGCCCAGATGGGAGGGTCATTTTCAGTGCTGCTTTTAGAGCCATACCAAAAACTGTTTCACAGCCTCTTTTGGCATGGTGACTGGATCCAAGTGGGATGCTAAGTGGCAAGGGCGGCAAGTTCTTCCCTATGCTTTTATCAACATAACATCCAGTGCTCAGAAAAGCAGCTCTTGGTGAGAGATGGAGGTAGGATGATAGACGTCCAGCTAAATGCTTCAGAGGAGAGTGTTCAAGATACTGAGTGAGATTTAGAAGATGCTAAAAAGAAAGACTAAAGCCAACAGCAGGCAGAGTACCAAACAGGAGATAAAGAGGATAGAATAGTGACAGAAGCATAAAAGGATAAATCAGAGAAACTTTGATAAGGCTGAAAAGAGAAGAAAAATAAAACAAAATTACAACAAACAGAAAAAAAGAGAACAAAGAATTTTTTTTTCTTTTTAACACTCCTAGCTTTCTTTTCTCCCAAATATTGATAAATATGGAACAAAGCAAGACCTTTGGCCCTTTCATATGCTCTTGGCTACACCAGGAGAAGAAGTGCTTTAAAATATAATACTCAGAGTGATGGAGAAACATATGGTAAAGTTGGGTTAGCAATACAGTAGTTCAACCCTGTATCATACAGTAATCCTGCAATAACTGGTGAATTGTTTAGTATTTTCTCACAAATCGGCTAGGAAATAAACTGTTTTGCTCTATCCAATTCATAATAAATATTAATGATAAAAATAAGCATACAAAGCAAAACAAAAACTACATATGGTAAAACTGGTTGTTGACTAAAAACTGAAAAAAGCAAAACATTTTTAGAAAATTTCTCTCTGCAGAATTTGACTGAGAATAAGTGGACTTGGTAGGATGTCCATAAAACAAATTTTCCAATTGTTGATATGAATAAAAACTTGATTAGCAAGAACCGGTTTTTATTGAAAATCTTACCTGGAAGATAATGATTCTGATGAGAATAATTTCAACAAAATAAAAGTGAACATTTAAAAAGTAGGTATGATTTGAGTGCTAGGTAGGAAGTTGACTAAGAAATTAAATTGACGTAGTGGTGAAAGTGAGTCAGTGCACTTTTCTTTTGTTGGAGTATATTCTTCTCCATGTGCTCTGGATGCATTTCTGAATATGTATGCTGACACATAGTGAGCCCCTCAGCGTCTGTCTCTGAGGAAGCTTGATTTAGTTACTCTTCCAATAAACACTGTAAATTCAAGATGATCAGCAGCCCTCCTTCCCTGGGCTTGACGTGAGGAGGGAGCAGATTGATCTGATAGGTTTTATTGCCTCTAATTTTTGTGACTAATATAGAGGTTCTGTTTTGAAAGCACCCAGATCTGGCTCCATTCTGGCTTAGCTAAGAACAGATTTGGAACAAAATGTACTCTTTCCCAAGAGCCAGGCTCTCAGAACTCTCCTAAAGATAATTTTGAAAGGCATAAGCAAACCAAGAATAGTTCAGGGTGGCCATGAAGCTTGCCAAAGGCTTAAAGAAAATCCAAATGGCCTAATTGAATTCAGACAGTGAGGCTAATAGGAGCCCTTACGTGTCAAAAGGAGGGGCTCCTCCTGTTTCCTGTCTTGAGATTTTCCTATGGAGGGACCACTGCTGAAGAAACAGTCCCATGCCCTCTCTTACTCTTCTTTACATGACTGTTAAATTGAAAGAAGGAACAGGAATCTTCCACATAGCTCCCTCTTGTAACTTTCGGAAGCATATTTTCCCTTCAGGAAGGTGCTATCTGTGCTTCTTGTTGCCATACACGTTACAGGGGCACATACCACTCCTGGCTTCCCTGGTGGCTCAGCTAGTAAAGAACTTGCTTGCCAATGCAGGAGACACGAGTGAACCAGGTTCGATCCCTGGGTCCGGAAGATCCCCTGGAGAAGGAAATGGCAACCACTCAGTATTCTTGCCTGGAGAATTCCATGGACAGCAGAGCCTGGCAGATCGCACAGAGTTGGACACAACTGAGTGATTAACACACACACACACACACACTCCTGTCACTATTTTCATGTCAGGAACACCGTGAGTTTTCCGCTTCTGCCTGGTGTATAAAATTAATGTTTCTTTGTCACATATGTAAGTCATTCTCCAATCCAGATTTTTGTATCAGATAAAGTTGATGTTTTGATTATTATCCTTAGTCGTGTTTGCTAGGTAGT